>CAAKHC010014670.1:6426-19750 GCA_901007825.1 Macroramphosus scolopax | reverse complement strand
CAGCGAAAGTCTGCTGGTCCTGATCAAACGCAGGTTCCTGTTTGCTCGTGAGCGACCGTATTATGTCGTCGGCCATACTTTGGGCGAATTCCTCCAGTGAGCCCATGAGTGAGAGCTTCTTCCGAGGCCTGCAGGAATGTTCTTCTGAAGTGAACTCAGCAGACACAGATCTGTCCTCGCCGCCAGCAGTGGATCCTGTGAGGGGTTAGAAACATTGTCAGATGTCAGATTAGAGAAGATACACTGCAGATTGTTTTTAAAACCCCTGATGAGGAGCCAGGTACAGGAGGAACAGAAAGTCCCTGCAGCAGCTGCTCGAGATGGAAAGTAAGAACCACAGACTGTTAACACGTGAGCTGTGAGGACGTCTCGGGCAGGAAGTGAAGTTTGGTGTTCGATGAGTGGAAAAAAACTGAATAAATATAACAGGTCATCAGTTAGTAGAAGATGGAGGATCAGCTTGTAGGTCCTTCTCCGAACTAAACGACTCCACTCCCTTCACACTGCATGTCAGACGAACCTAAGCAGCAATGTGCCAAAGTATCACGGTGCAGCTAATCACTCAGTCACCACAACCCCGGTTCAAAGAGGTCCGAGCAGTGGAGATGACAAAACAGAGAATGGTGAGCAGATGTGGAACGAGTAACATCTGTTAAAAACACATTTATTATTGGCAGGTCTGATTTGGACAACCTGAGGGTTCATGAATCAGGACCGATCAATACTGATCTGAGTGTTCAGAGTGTTCAAACCGTCGCCAGTAAATTCTACCTGCAAATCAAAGATAAGACACGATAACATTCCTGATTCATGAAGTATGGCAGATCAATGCAGTGATACCTGGCAAGACGGACGATTGGGCAGCTGAACCCAGAAGTTAATATATCACAGGAGGAAGAAATTCACCAGCGTGTAACTTACCAGTTACCGTCAGGGTCACAGTTTTTCTCTTCGGCGTCTCAAGTGTGAGTTTACACGGAAACAAATGAGCTCACAAAGATTCACTCACTTCCTCCGTGTGTGTGTGTGCGAGAGAGGTACTAAGAGGAAGTGTATTCATGTGTGTGTGTGTGTGCGTGCAATATGCAAATACAACCTACAGTGGTTTTATTCAAGATCATGAAGCCAGACTGATGACAAAGAGGTGAACTGTGCAAGAAGGGAGAAGATGCATGCGGAGGAGGTGAAGCATCGCAGGTGCCGACTCGAAGTCTCAGCCAAAGTATTTACAGATACTTCAACCTTCAAGTTGATCATTTCGGGAGTAATTGTCTGTAATTTATCACCTGCGTCAGAATATTTCTTAGTAACTTTAATAGAATCCCAAGAGAAAAGGCGGAGAAGAACCAGGATGTCTCTGTGGGATCTTCATTAGGCCCTGCAGGCCTTGGAGCTGCCTTAAGAGTTTATTGTCCGAATACATTGTCTCGACTTGTTTTTCAGCAAACATACAAACAGATGTTAGTTCAAAGCTGGACTTGATCAGATTAAGGGGAAGATCTACAGTTTGTGTCGAGGACGTAAATGATAGAGCCATTGATCCTCCTCCCAACCCTCTGGCGGCAGCGTGGATACTGGCGGCCGGCCTCCCACTGCTGTCCACCATAAATCTGCCCTCTGGATGCTCAAACGTCATTGGGAAGT
Organism: Macroramphosus scolopax; assembly: GCA_901007825.1. NCBI lineage: Eukaryota > Metazoa > Chordata > Actinopteri > Syngnathiformes > Centriscidae > Macroramphosus > Macroramphosus scolopax. The sequence continues at coordinate 18,106 of CAAKHC010014670.1, read as the reverse complement.
GCAATGAATCTTTGTGGCGATCGCCAAGAGGCACGCTGTGTTCTCGATGCTCCGGATCAAGAAACACGTCTTTCTGATCCTTTAAGTATGTTAAGTCATGGGTCATTTCAGTCTTGGAACAGCAGAATCGTGCAGAGCTGCCCCACGCTGGTGGGCTAAAGACAGGAACATCTGTGCTGCATGGGTCCAAATAGGAGGAGGAGATAACAAGGAAGAGACCAGACATGCTGGTCAACAAAGCACAGCAGAGAAGATGTCACTCATGAATGTGATTTCTTTTTTTTTCCACAATCACTTTCATATGATATATATACATATTTAAATATATATAAAAAATAAAACATATAAGAGGATGAAATAAAATATTACAAAAACAGTCAGTGGTTATCATTCGTGAGTTAATTCAGGCCAACAACTATAATTGTTTATATTTTTTCAATCTAACCCATAGATTCAAGAAGACTATTAATTTCATATTGATAAATATATATATGCTTGTGGTGGATTAAGATTATCTCCCCCGGTTGAACAGATGATCACCATCAGTTAAGAGCTGCGTGTTTCGACCAGGAATGAAAACATCAATAAAATCTCAGACGTTTAACTGGCTTTGGTAGTAAATTTGAAATCCTCACAGGCTCCTCCTCTGTGGTTTGCTTGATTTGGGACCAACGACATGTGGTGGGCGGGTCATTTGTTCACTCTCCTTTGTATTTTGGAGCTCAGTCTTTCTGAAATAAATACACACTCACTGAACTATATCACTTAACCTAATATTAACATACGACAACGTCTTTTATGTGCATTAAATGTAGATTTAAACGTTTATACCACCAAAATCGGACTCGCTGTTTGGTGAAACGGGGAGGTAACATATGGAAAACTAACGCCCCCTTTCGAGGGCATCCCTAGAAGCTCGCTGATTGGTTCTCACAGCTCAAATTCCATCCAATCAGAGGAGGTGCGGTAGATTCAGAGCCGCAGCTGCAGCACTTTTGTTTGCGCTCTTGTTTACGAAGCAACGGGACAAATCTGCACTTTTTACATCATTTACATGCGGCGTTTCTCATCCACAACAGCGGACACTGCCTAAAGAAGCAGGAATCACAATATAAGGTAGGATAAAACATTAATTTCAGCGGGTTTACAGTCGTATTTTGAGCACACACCCCTTCGGCTCGTGCAAAACCGCAGCTAGCAAACACACACACACGCAGAGTAAATGTAACTTGGTCAGGTTTTCTTTCCAGGAAGAATTGTGAAATTAATGAAATATTAAACTGCTTGTTTTATTGTATAGATCCGCAATTTGTTTGCTTTCCGTTTGCCAATCAGATCGCAGAGCCGCCGCTGCAGAGTTTAGCTAACAACAGGGTAAAGCCATGCCTTTTCCGAGGGGGAAGAAACCCGCAGTCACCGGTGGGAGCAGGATACCGAAGCTAACTGCAACGGAGAACAAGGTAAATGCTCATGTGTGTGTTTTTAAATGGCCAGTCTGCTGGTTGCCAGGCTGTCAACAAAGCAGCAGCACAGTGAGGATGAACTTCATTGTGACCTGTGATTTTTGGGGTTAATTCATGAACCTTATGTGTGTGTGTATCAACAGGATGAAGGCCCACAAGTCAAGAGGTCATCATCCCCTTCTCAAGGAGCTCCTAAGAAGAGGACGGCCTTCATAGACATCACCAATGTAAGTCTGTGTGTTCCAGGTTTTGGATTCGGGAGACTGAACCGTCACATCAGAGTCAAAGTGGATTTAAAATCGGAGAAGAATCAGTTGTGGGTTGATTAAGGGTTTATCTCAGTCTCTATTATTCATTTGTTTTGATGTCCTGGTGTTCTTATAAAAGCACATTTGGTGCCCCAACAGAAGATGTATCATCTCTAAGTCCATCTGCTAGTTAGAACTATTCGGGCGTTGGACTCGTACACTTTGTTTTGTTTTATGGTTCCTTTCCATGAAGAAACTTGTCAGTCGGGTTCAGTTAACCTGCAGGTTAACTGATCACAGGAATGAACGACTCTGGCGTCCGCACACACCACTGTAGGTGTCCTCTCTTATGACACAGTAGAGCGAGTCGTTGTTTGCAGTGAACGAGTCAGTGAAGTTTCCTCCATGCGACTGCAAGAACACAAACATCCGGAGGTGAAGAAGATATTTGGGAACTTCAGTTGGTGAAGGCAGACTCTGAAACCTGCTACTGTCCACTTATTTTGTCTGGATGCTGAATGTAGTGTGCTGGACGATCTCCTAACTTGTTGTTTTATATTCCCGCCCGCCCCTCCTGACCTCAGGCCATCAGTCTGTGTCTGTCAGATTGCTACAACAATCATGGCGGCATCCTCAGGAAAGTAAGTGGGCTGTTCTACATGTCCAGCACTGGTGGTTGGGGGCCTCTCCCAGCAGCAGGAGGTGGTGTGAACCCAGTTTAATATCATTAAACTCAGTTTAACAGCAGGTGAATGCCGGTGTCCCCCCCCCCCAGCACTCTGTGGTTGATAACACTGGTCGGTTAAATAGTTTGTTCTTCACGTGTGAGTGACGCGCGGCGTCGCCGGGTTCTGGCCCGCTGTCGTTCTGCACTGCGGTGTGAATGTTTGCACCGTCACCTCACCCGGGTGGGAAACGAGCACTAACTCCTGTCGTCAAACCGACGGAGCCCCGGTGCTACAACGTCTGTTTGTTTACCCGAATAACTCCTCAGCTGCTCTGTTCACAGGCGCACAAGGTTCAGATCAGCCTCCCGGGGAAGAAGAAGGACGCGTCGAAGAAGCAGGCGAAGAAAACAAGCGCCGCCTCCGTGTCGAAGAATCAAGCCAACCTGATCAGGTAAGACTTCTTTTACTTCCCACCACCTGGATTTTATTTCTTCACCTGGCGTCTCTTAACGTCTTAACCTCTCTCTCTCCTGTCAGGTCGTCTTCTGTGACTTCGGAGGGAACAACAGCAGGAAAGGAGGAGACCCAGAGGGACGGAGCCGCTCCAGTGGACGAGCTGACAGCTGCTCCGCCTGCTGTCCGGGAGGTGCCAGCACACCTCCAGAGACAACAGGTAGGAAGAACGATGCTTCCCTTAAAGGAAGCTTTAATCGTTCTGCAGAAACTGTTGCTGTAAATGTTCCCGTCATCCCTGCAGGTCCCAGCGGAGTTCGACATCGACTCTGACAACACGGAGGATTGTTTCATGTGTCCCGAGTACGCCAAGGACATCTTTGACTACCTGAAGCAGAGAGAGGAGAAGTTTGTCCTCTGCGACTACATGCCGGATCAGCCCAGCCTGAACCCGGAGATGAGGGCGATCCTGATCGACTGGCTGGTCGAAGTGCAGGTGAGCAGCCTCGAACATTCTGCAGCAGCGAGAACGAAACCTGCTTGATGAGTGAATGTATCGAGCGTTTCTTTATTTTCTTCTTTTTCTCGGTGTGCAGGAGAACTTCGAGCTCTACCACGAGACCCTGTACCTCGCCGTGAAGATGGCGGACCACTACCTCGCCAAGACCCCCGTCCACAGGGAGCTGCTGCAGCTCGTCGGCTCCACCACCATGCTCATCGCCTCCAAGTTCGAGGTGGGGGACACGTCCAGGCGAAACAAATCTCTGGATTAAATAAACAATCGAATGTTTCCTTCATGCACGACATGTTTGTTCCTCACGTCCCTGCAGGAGCGCAGCCCGCCGTGTGTGGACGACTTCCTGTACATTTGCGATGACGCGTACAAGAGGGAGGAGCTGATCTCCATGGAGGCCAACGTCCTGCAGAGCCTGTCCTTCGACATCAACATCCCCATCCCCTACCGGTTCCTCCGGCGCTACGCCAAGGTCAGTGCATGATAGACGAGAAGCGTTTATGTCGTGAGCTAAAACGCAGTTTGACCTCCTGAGCGCGTGTTTGCTCCTCACAACGGGTGTTTGTTCTGCTGTCGGCAGTGTGTGAACGCCGGCATGGACACGCTGACGCTCGCCCGGTACTTCTGCGAGATGAGCCTCATGGAAATCGACTTTGTGCCGGAGAGAGGCTCGCGGCTGGCGGCGGGCTGCCTGCTGCTGGCGATGGCCACCAAGGACCTGGGAGGATGGGTAGGTGTCACACCAGAGGAACCCATTAGAGCCCGACGGATACTGGGCAGACACTCAGCTACCACTGTTACCGTGGTAACAGTGTTATCACTGTTTAGACCACAGTGGCAGATGTTATCTTTGGAATCATCGTGTCTGTGTTGGTTTAAAGTTTTAACCTCTGCCTGCCTCTGGGGTTTTAAACGATGCAGTCTGAGCGCCCTCTGCTGGACAAACCATGTCACTACACCTTTTTAAAATTCTCACCAGCATCTCTTGATGCACTAAAAGTCAACAGGTCATTAAATCACTAACATCTTGAGTGGCGTCTTCTATAGTAAGTTTTATGTTACATTATATACTTCTGTTTATATCCTGATATTGATTCCTTCTATTTATCGTCGAGGCTGTTAGAATAGAGAACGGGGCCGTTTGTCGGGACGTCCCCGTCCTGCACATCCATCCAGTTAATGCTGCGCGGAGCATTAACGTCGAGCTCCCAGCTGTTGTTTGTGCTGTGCAGCCGAGCCCGGCCGCGGCTCCGTGCAGCCAACCGGCCTCCCTCCAATTTAAATGTAAATCGTTATGTGAATGTAAAGCTGAGTTATTGTATCATTACGTCCCCGGTCGACTCCGAGGAAGGAATAAGAAACGATGCATTCGATACAAACCGCCTCTCTGTGCTGCTTGTTTCAGTCGCCCATCCTGCAGTTCCACTCCGGGTACCAGACGGCAGAGTTGGCGCCCGTCGTCAGGAAGCTCCACTCGATGCTGTCGGCGCCGCCTGACGACAAACTGAAGGCCGTCAGGAACAAATACGCCCACAAGTACGTAGTCGCACACGTCGGCTTTGATACGGTTTAACCTGAAGACTTTCATCTTAACCGGTCGCGTTCTGTCTTTCAGGGTTTTCTTCGAAGTCGCTGCTCTGCCGCTGGTCGACCTCGACACGCTGGAGAAGGTTTTATCTCAGTGAGGACAAAAAAAAAATAAAGTCTCGTCAGCCCTCGCTGACTCCCTCAGACAGAACTTGTAAATAATTTGTTAATACGTTTAATATTTATACTCGTTGTCCAGTTTGTCTCTTCTATAACATTGGAAATGTTTTAATTGTGTTTTTTGGAAAAGAGTTTTAAAAGTTGGGCATTATTTTTTAAATAATGACATTTTATAGCGTTGAAACGTTCCAATATCTGACATTCATGTGACGACCTCCATAACGACGTACACGTGAGGACCCGTCAGTGTTTGAGTTGACATGTGCTCGCCGTGGCCGATGGACCCGCCCAGGTGTCGTATGAGTTGTATCTCAGCAGGGTCGCAGGCCGCTGGACGCTGGACGCTGCACAGTGTTTATCATGTCAGCACGATGCTAATTACTTGTATAAAAGACGAGCTGTGCTGTTTTTAAAATGGCTGTCGGGCAATACTCTTAAAATAAAGTGTTTTGTGATTTTCATAGAAATGTTTGTCTTTGTTCTTCTTTGTTCACACGAAGGTCGACTGAACAGACTCAAACACCTTTAACCCTGAGCCCATTGATACCACAGGACTGATCACATCAGGGCAGTAAATAGATCCACTTGATCATCAGATGAAATGTTGAGTTTAATCTGATTTAGTTCTGATGGAAGTCAGATGATCCACAAGCTGCATAGTTTCACTCCACCGAGTTTAGTCATCTTTTGCATGTTTGGGATGTTCAGAAGTTTCTAGATGAACCTCCTCTTCCTCACGTACAGGCTTCATCTCTTAAATCTTCAGGTCACAAGACTGGAACTTTGAGTTTGAGTCCTAAAATAGTCCTAATTTATTCTTTATAAATGTCATCTGGTTTGAAAGCGTAATAGTTATATATTATTCAGGGTTTGTGGACCTCTCTCTCTCTCTCTCTCTCGCCCTCTCTCTCGCCCTCTCCCTCTCGCCCTCTCCCTCTCCCTCCCCTCTTCACGTGTCCACATGTGATTGTTGTCATAAAGAGCAACATGATATTCTAATAGGCGTCATGTAGTAATACGGAGCCGCCACCAGGGGTCAGTGATGCACCATCGTCCTCACAGTGTCACGCTGAGTGTCCAGTCTTCCTCGAGGTCCTGCAGGTTCATCAGGCAGATGGATTAGATTCTCATCAGTCACGAAGGTCTGAAGTTAAAGATCCTCCGAAGGGTCCAGGAAGTTCAACTGCACCACCTCAGCCCGCCTCCATGGACGTCACACACCTGGGTGATGCTCTACATGCTCACCTGAGGTGTCTGGTACATGAAGTCAGAGCCAGGGACTGATGACAGTCAGAAACCAGGACCATCCAGTGGACGTGTCCACCTCAGACAGCTGCAGCCTTCTTCAGAGTGTTGTTGTGCACCCGTCCGTCTGGGTGATGAAGACGGATGAATTCCTCCCAGAAGGTTCTGGCAGCTCTGATTCTCTGTCTCCACTCCGAGCCAACACGGCTCAGACGGTTTCATCCGCTGATTCCACGGAGGGGAAGCAGCTTCATATCTCTGTTACATACAAAGACGACAGCGTCAGGTGACAGACACGTGAGCAGACTAATGAACGCGACCGCTGACCTGCACATTTTAAAGGTCGAGTAAATAATTGGTACTACTGTATTTAAAGGGACAGTTTGTAAGTGCAGTACTCACGGAGATAATCAAGGCTCTCTCTCTCTCTTGGGAGCTCCTCATCCAGCAGCATGACGCTACTCTAGCTCATCACTGAGCCCTTCATGGCTCCTCCTGCAGGGTTTGTACCTTCTTCCATCAGTACGGTGCTCTGAGTACCTTACAGTAGAAAGGCGTCTGTCTCTTTAACCTCCAGCTGCCGTATTCTCATTATAAAACTTGATCCCAAGTCGGATCTCTGATGTAAAGTTAGAGAGCAGTTAGAGACCCCGACACCAACGCTGCTGTTCGCCCTTTAAATGCGCAGACGGCATGTGGAACTCTGCCAATTCAATTCAGTGGCCATCAACACTTCACCGGTGCATCTGCGCCCAGAGACCTCTGAGCTCGTTCTACCTCTCCTGCTCACTCGATCAATTGATGATGGATTGGCTGCACCGCGCGTGTGTGTGTGTGTGTGTGTGTGTGTGTGCAGTCAAGCCCCGGTTCAGCACTGATCTCAATAGCTCCGTCTGATGAAAGTACGCCGGTGGAGATAAGTGGCCATTCGGTCGGGCTGATACACATCGGAGCCGCCGCCGCCGCCAAAGTCCATATGAGCTATTGATCAGCGGCCGGCTGGGAAACGAGCGCTCACTGTTAGTTTTATCAAAGCGGAGGGAGCCGGCAGCTTTGCAGCTCCCGCTCAAGACTCTGTGTTTGAATGAGCGGGAGAATAAAGGGCTCATTTGGTTTATGCAGGAATCTTCTTCTCCTTCGTTGAAGTCAAAGCTCTTCAAGTCTCAGCGGTGCAGTTTGAAGTGACGCCATCGTTCAGACATCAAACCGAGACTTCGTCTGACTCACAGCATCCCAGTTCAGAGATGTGGTACCCGCCGCATCCGCCAGTCCCACCGAGAGAGGTGACCCCCTCATCACCCAAAACATTTGATAATCTTCCCCCCAGACGAAGTTTCCCTTTTTGTTTTACTGTACTTTGGTCTGTTTCGGTGGACGACCGCCAAACGACTTGTTCAGATCTGAGACACATTTGTCGCCGAACCCGGAATCGGCCGAACGCAGCCAATTAAAGAAAACACAAATTTTGGCTTCGAATCGACCCGAGATTGGAGTTTGGGTTTGTTCCCAGCATGCACTTCAGTTGCTGGAGATCAAGCAGAATCGCCTGCCATCACTTGTGAAATATTTACGGACTCGCCGGGATGCTCGGCGTTGGCCCGGAGGAAGAAAACGGAACTTTTGATGTTTGTTTTTGTACTTTTAATTACATTAGAAACAACAAATAAATCAAGAACAACAAAGATTCGGTCCTTTGAAGATAACGCTTGGCCTCTCCTCTTGACTGTAAAGTGTGAGGAGGCAGGAGAGGAAGAGGAGGACATGCAGAGGATAGTAGTTGGTTTGACGGTTGTTGGCTCCTCACCAGGCGTCTTCTGTATTTACTGTACGTAGCACCGACCAATCAGAAGCTCCGGCCAGGAGGAGATGGTGTCTTCTCGTACCGACCCGGAAGCCCTCACAGTTCGGATCAGGGGGTTGACGGTGCCGTACGCGGTGCAGCATCGTATCTACGCCATCATTCTGTCGTTCAAAGCCGATGTTTGTGCCTCAGCCTCAGATTCCCTCCCCGTGCCAGAACCTCTCGGTCTGTTCCTCCGTCTCTTGGACCGAGCTGCCGGCGTCCAACACAAAGACTCGGACTCTGGCAGTCGTCCCTCTCTGTGAGGATGTGACGGTGTGTTGCTGATACACATTGTTCTTTGGGTGGAGCGAGCTCCACTCGTCTGGTTGTGATTGTGTGTCTGGCTAATCGTCTTGGCGCTGCTGCGTCGCCATTAGCGCCCCCCCAGCTGGACGGGGGGGAGGAAAAGGGCAGCCTCACCCCGTCTGAGGAAGGAGGGATTGAGAGAGAGGAAGACGAGGCGGGAGGCGAGACAGTGGACGAGCCAACACAATGGAGCTCCTCGGGTTTGGCTGTCGGTGTCGGTGTTGGTGCGCCAAACGTTTGAGACTTGAAATAAGCAGCTTGAATGTGGAAGCGGCCGCGGAGCCAAAGAATTCATCATCCGAGACGCCGCTCGCTCTGTGAGTGTTTAAACATTTAGCAACATCTTAAAAGGTCACTTTAACACTGCTTAGTGGGCGAGGGGGGGCGGGGCGTCTCTGCAACCTGTAAACTGAGGTGAACCAAGAAAACTGTAGACAAATTAAAATCTGTTTGTATTTAAATGTCTCAAACAGCTCGGTTGGTCCGTCTTGGTTGGACGTGAAGGAACCCGACATCGTGTTGTCGTTGGACGTCTCCGATCTAATGAGGACAACTTGATTTATGGACAATTTCCTGCCCGGCTTCGCCGTTTGTTACGTTTTTTTTTTTGATTGATGGAGTGTTTTTGGACCAATCTGGAGATGGAAAATTAGAAATTTGAAATCAATCTGTCTGTGTGTGTGTGTGTGTGTGTGTGTGTGTGTGTGTGTGTGTGTGTGTGTGTGCCTGGTGCGCATGCATCCTTGCAGAGTGAACTGCAGCGCCACCGTGTGGACGGTCGCAGCCGCGTTCATTTCGATGTATTAAACATCATTTCCAGTCTTTGGTACAAACGTCGTGTCTGAAAGTCGTTCGGGGTCTCGGGGGGGGGCAGAACAGAACAAATGGGGTTCTAATCCCCCCGGGGTTTAAGGTGAGATTAAAAAAGTTGGATTGGAAACGGAGAACGGAATTGAACAGTGACCAGGAAGACGACGCGGTCAGCGAGGTCGACTCCTCATCTCCTCTCTGGGGACCTTCTTCCACTGTGTCGGCATGAAGGTAAAAAACTCTGCCTGGTTCGGAAACACTCTCCCTGAGGTTGCCATGGTTACAACAACCACGTGGTTGTTGGGTACGGTTGTGGCTGTTAAACCTGTCTGGTGGTTTGTTGACCCGCCACGACCTCGGCAGCTTCTCTCCTTATACATGGATGGAATCTGATTTCCTCCTTTGATCAGGTCGTAGTAACTATTGCTTCAATGCTCCTTAAACAGCCTTTAATTTGTCCTTTAATTAAACCGACGTATGAACACGGGCGAACACATGAGGTCTCTTCCCTAAAAAGGACACGTCTCCCGAGTGCAGCAGCTCTCTTCATTCCCCCCGAAGGAACTCGGACATTAATCAAGTCATCTGTTATTGTCCCTCCTCATTACCCAACCCGGGTGCTTCCTCTCATTTCTCGCTTCATCGGTAACCGCCGCCGAAGTCATTTCAGCTGTGCAAACACATTCCTGCACCGTCATCCCTCATCTTCAGTCAAATAACAACCCCGACCTCCTGGTGGTGGTTCAGGGAGAACTTCTCAGGACTGAGCAGGATCTCATCGCTGGTCCTTCGGGCCTCGAAGACGATCCTCGGGAGGCGGGAATCAGACGGAGGATGAAGAGGGAGGCTGCGTTAAAGGTCGCTATAAGGAAACACATTCCTTCTTTTAATTATGATTCATGATAGTGGAGACTGAAGACCCAGAATAAAACTATACAGGTGCAACTTAACGCTCCTCAAACTGAATACTAGCGAATGTGTATTTGATAACTGCTCACACTCTTTCAAATATTCTCATGTATCACATCCACACTGATAAGAAGTTAGTGAGCTTTCAAGGGCACTTTAGCATTCAGGCTCCGTTAATTACTGACACTTTCCCTCCGCCCCCGCCGGCTGCCGAGCTCCTCTACAGAGAGATTAATACCTGCGCTCGCCCGAACCCGCACCGGTCCGGCCGCTTTGTAACACGGCTGCAAGACGATCGTCTAGACGGAGAGTAATTCTTCATGTTCTATTTGTTATAATTCACAGGTTTTAATAAGATTTGCAGGCGAAGGCAGGGCGGCGGAGATCAGTGAGGAGAGACTCGCTGGAAGAAGTGAACAGAGCATTGAAGTGATGAAGAGAGAGAGAGAGAGAGAGAGAGAGAGAGAGACACAACATCCTCTGGGAATGCAAACAGGCGAACAGATACACACTCACACATGAACGCACCCTGAACCTCGGCGGACACGTCTTAGTGGAACAATGCAAAGCCCAGAGAGGTTAATGCTCCTGCAGGCTGAAGCCTCCAGTGAATACGAACGAGGTGCAGATAAGATCCGGCACAGAGCTCACATCTGGTCCAAAAACAAACGTCCTGCTCGGTGCGTGACAGCGCTGGAAGCTGCGGCCACGTGTGATTGTCATCTGTTATATTAATCTTGTTTACGTACGTCAGTGTTGACTCGTCTCGCATGCAAATGTGAATCCGTGCAGTCGACAGCCTCATGTGATGGACCAGAGTTTCTACATGCATACCATGAATAATCATGCAAATTAACAGATTCACTTCATCCCTTTTAAATTGTTTTAATAAACGCGTGATAACCTGCCAGCGCCGAGACGCCTTTAATAAAGAGGAGAGATGACACGTACGCTTTGTTTCCAATCAAAGGCGGCCGCCCGGTTCGGTAACGCAGCTTCTCTCATCTCATTTTCATTTGGCTGTTTGTGTGATTGCAGCTGTGTCGAGCTCTCGTGACTAAATTGCAAAAATTCTATTTTCTGCGACTGTGGGTGGAGGAACGTCCCCCCCCCCGCCCCCCCCTCACCCCCCCTCCGGGATGGATGTTGAACCTGTGAGTGAAGCCGCATCAGACGACGGTCGGCTGTATCAACTTCAGGAAGCCTTTCTGTTTGTTTTCGTGGGAGAAGTGTGTTGTTCTTATCAGCTCCTGATGATATTCATGATTAAAGTCCCCGGGTGTTGTTTACATGCAAATTCCGGCCGTGCGTCGGGAGTTACAGATTTGTTTCTTTTTCAAGTGGGGGCCATCAATCAGGCGGCTGTGCAAAACACGAATCCCAAATTCTTGTGTGTGTGTGTGTGTGTGTGTGTGTGTGTGTGTGTGTGTGTGTGTGTGTGTGCGGGCGCGCTGCACATTGAGGCCACTGTGTTGGACCCTCCTTTCAGTCTCTTCCCCTCGCACTGCTGCTTC
>CAAKHC010014668.1:14286-25284 GCA_901007825.1 Macroramphosus scolopax | reverse complement strand
CCTCCTTCTACTGCCTCTCTGCATCTCCTGCCGTTTGATAACCTCCACCTTCTTTTTTTTTATTCTACTGACCTCAATCCAATCAGGCCTCGTGTGCTAATACCAGACTGATTGACTAACAGCAGCGTCCGTCGTTTCGAGCCGGCCGTGAATCTATCGGATCACAAGTGATATTGTAACGCCGGTGAATTGGGTTCACCGCCAACACGGCCGAGTGCATTTGTAGATAAGGGCACTAGATAGCAGGGGCTCAGGCTCGAGAGCGCCGCGGGGCACTTCTTTCATCTACATTAACGGTGTTCATCTGCACCAATAGGTGCAAATTGCTTTTGCAGGATCGAGCTTGAATCTCATGATGCAGCAGTTATTTCCAGAGGTTACAGGACTGTTAGCATGTGCAGAAGAACAGAGGAGATTGATGGATCCCGGACTGAACCGTCCTCGTAAACCTCCCGGTTTGCCGCCGCACATAAGCGACCCGGAGGTTTGCTGCCATCAAACAGCAGAGCCGCTGATTCTTTCCTCTAAAGGGACGGAACGGTAAAATGCTGTATAAAAAACACAACTGCAAACGTACAAAAGGTCACATTGAATTGCAGTTTGCAGCATTTTCGCAGCAGCTTCAGTGTTCTGTTATTTTTTTTTTTAAAAAAAGAAATGGGAAGCTGTCAGAGCTCAGATGCGGCTGAATTAAAGATCATAGTGTGGAAAGTGATGTCATCTCAGGGCCCGGGGGGGGGGGGGGGGGGGGGGGGGGGGGGGGGGGGGGGGGGGAGGGGGGGGGGGGGGGGGGGGGGGGGGGGGGGGGGGGGGGGGGGGGGGGGGGGGGGGGGGGGGGTTTGCAGGGAGACGTGGAGCCAAAGTTCCTTTTGGAAATGACTCATATTCACATTCCTGCAGGACTCTCTTGAAAGGCGCTCGTCCTTTAATCTGTGCACGGGGACGAGGGGTCGGAAACATTTGCATTAAGAAGAACTCGACTTAAAGTTTGACCCTGGACGACATTCACCTGCTGAGGAACACGGTCAGCGAGGTTGGAGGCATCTTCAGCTGTTAGCTCGTTCAACAGCTGCCCTGCTAGCAGCTGACGTCAGGCCTCTGATTATAATCTATAGCACGCTCAGTATGTTGATATAAAGAAACGTAGCTTCACTACATCAGACAACGACGCCGCCATGACGGAACTTAAGACACTGCTAATCAATTAACAAAGGAATTAAGTTAATCAACCAGCGGCCGACAATGATCCACTGTCATATGTTTAAATTGATAAAGCAGATATGATAAATACCCCCCCTCCCCCTCCCTAATGAAGGATGTGCATTTAGCAGCTGCGTTGTTAATCTGCCCTCCTCCAGGAGCCCAGCAGACCTGTTCCACCTCTTTAGTTCCACGAAGGGCCGGTCCGTCCATTAAAGGATGGAAGTGTCTCTCTGGTTGGAACCAGGCAGCAGCTCCGGGTTGAATACGGAGGATTTAGCCTCTCCTGAGCTCCGCTTTTGTCCCTTTATTGTCAGGTCAGACACTGGAAGCATCCTGAAAGACTCCAATGAGTAGGAAGACTCACAGCTCTTAATAACTCTCCTGTTGGGTTGATACATGGGGCTGCAGTGCCCTCTGCAGGCGACGGGAAGAAACTGCACAGGGGACGCTGAGCACCCTCCTTCTGCATAATGAATCCCTCTAGTGGACACAAATAACCTTTTCCAGCCCATTTGAATGCCAGAACACATCTTGATTATCTGCTCTCAGGGTTCCACTGAAGGTTCATGTACTGCAGGCTTAACTTACACTGCATGATGAAGATTAGTATTCCAGCCAACGCACACGTACAGAGAACAGAATGCACAGCCCTGACATGTTCACACGTCCTTCAAGGATGGATTATTTGTTGTCTGTGGGGTTTTTTCAGCAGTGCAGGAGGAGGCTTCCTGCTGTGATCAACTGCCTGCAGCGAGCATTGCTGCTGCTGCATTTGAGGAGAGATAAGCGATAAGATGGCAATATGAAACTATCAAAACAGCTTCTGGGAGTCCTGTTGTGAGCAGATGCCAGAGAGAGAGAGAGTCATTTTCTACTTATTCACGGTTCTTGTGTCAAAGACAACGAGAGGATGTCTGAGTGAATTTCCCAGAATGCTTTGCAATCTCTCAATCCCCTTGATCAGTGGATTTAATAACCTCCATACCTCTAGAGATGCTGCAGGAGCATGATGGGCTCCTGGTCCAACCCTCCAATCATACGGTTCCTTAAAGTCTGCAGAGAATAAGTTGATCATCCGTTGACCGTGCGACTGCACTCGATGAGCTAAACCTGTCTGCTTCAAGCCGAACAGTCTTTGTTTCGTATTGATTCTTCATGCAATTACACCACTTGTACTTGAACGTGTCCCGCCATTATTGTGGCGCTCGTTTCCTGCTTTACTGCACACGTGAGACCCGGCAGGTTTAGGAGTCAATAAAAGCCTCCTGCAGCACTCAACGGGCAGCGAGCTGAATCGTTCCCTTCAGCCAGCAGCAGCATCAGCTGCTGTTGTTAACACTGCCAACAGAGGCTTTCATGTGTCCGGACCAACATGCTGCGTGCAGCCACTCAGAATCGATGGTCACCCTGAAGGTGAAGCTGCCCCACAGTGACTCCATCGCTTCCCTCTTTGCTGCTTCTGTCCCCGAGTGATTGACTGAACCTGTTTGCTGACCTTTCATGTGAGTTTTAAACGAGTGGAGGTCATTTCCCTGCACGAGGGGGTCGTCCAGCAGCAGCTGCTCGTATATGAAACGATGGAGAGGAGTGAAGGGAGGAAGCAGCACAAGACCACTGATGCACAGAGAGCTGAGTCAATGGTAGCAGGACAATCAGGAGACATCCAGCGTAGAGGAGCAACAGATACCGATCCCTCGATGCAGCCTCGTTGGACATCTTGTTCTGATAACCTCCTCACTCTTCCTCAAAACTTTTCAATGTTCTCTCCCAGTTCCCTGCGAAGGCTTCCTGCTCGTCTTCAGTTACAGCACATACAGCAGATCTGGGCGACCAAATTGCATCACTTCATCACCGGATCGCTCCTGGACCTCGCTGGACATCACAGATTGATGATATCAGAGAACATAATGAGGGGGGACGGATGGTTGAGAGCAGCTGCCCGAGGCTGCCGGTGCATCTGTCGTCCTGCAGGACACGGCGGCGCTGCACAACTCGGCCCTCTTGTATTGTAACATCACTCACTGAAGTGAAGCTCGTCTGCACGTCGACGCGGGCGGCATAGAGGCGGCACGTTATTAGTAATGTTCAGGTTGCAGGTGACGCCACCTGCAGGTGCTAACAGATGTTTGGAACGAGGAAACCAGACTAATGGAGATTCTTCTAAACCTGTCGGATGCTGTGTGGATTCAACAAACCTGGAATTAGTTTGAGTTTTACACTCAGTGATTCATCCAGGTGTTGGTCAGGTGAAGCCGAGGTCGCCTCATTAGTTCAACGTCGCCCTCGTCCAGTTAACTTAGCAGATCGATGGAGCAGCGAGCAGTCGCTCTATAAATGTTCAACATTTGAGATACAGTCAGTATAAAGACACTCCAAAGTGCTGCAGTGTTAAAACATTTGTCTTTATATGATAAACAGTTATTGAGTGTCATTACCAGGGCGAGCAGCAATAAACAGACACTCAGCAGCTGCCGGATGACGAACACGCTGATGTCGAGCCAAACACAGAGACCAGACGCGCCCCAGGTGTTCCGGAGCTCCCGGCGGCTGCTAACAACAGAACACAGGCAACAATCGATCTGTAACCGTCTTTAATTGTGTCGTTATAAAATTCAAACTGGGTAGAAAAAATATGATCTCGACATGGAGACTGTGTTAGACATGGAACACAACAAAGGGTGATAGAGTGATATTCCCCTTGTTAACACTCGTCACCTCGACCCCAACACAGACCTTTATCATCTCCTGAGAGGCAACTTAAGAGCCACAAGAGGAATATCACCTTAAACACAGTGTAAACAGAAGAATGCGTACAAAATCTATAGCCCTGTAGACAAATATAGTTCCGTGTGTGACCGTAGAGATGCTGTATGGTGCTGCTGGTGAGGGAGCGATGACCTCATCTCCCCTTAAGGACACACAGAGTTCCCTATCACAGATAAAAACAGCTGACACGTCAAGACGAAGCAGAGTTGAAGAGCAGTTCGAACATGATGAAGAAAAAGCCTCGGACTTTAAAACAAAAAGACCAAATGTAAAGCACTGGACTGTGAGAAGCCACTTGAGATTGATCTGTCCGTCCACATTCACGGTCCTACACCGGACTCACTGTCTTTAACACACCTTTGTTCAAAGAGAAAAGAAGTAAAAAACATTTGTAATGGCGGCATGATTCATAAACAAGGTTCCTGTAATATTTACATTCTTAAAAGCGTCTCAGTTGGACACGACTGACGGACTCCATCAGGAAAATAAAGCTTCAGTCTACAGTCTGTAAATGTAACAGTGTGACAGAGAGGGACGGTATCTGGGACTTGTAGTGTGTCGTCTGTAGTCTGACGGACTGTCAAATACATGTAAATATATCTGTAACATGGACGGGGTGCGTGTGCTATACTGCAACCGGCCACCAGGGGGCCGCCCAGATGTTTTGGCTTGACTTTGTGGGCGCTGTCATGGCGTCCACCTCTAAGTACGTCTATGACCTACAGTAGCAGAAGGAGTTGAGCACCAAATGTGCTTTGGTGAACCCCAAAGACGTAAAAAACAATAAAAAAGAATGTGGGTTCCCGCTGAAGAGTCAGTCTGATGTGGAGCCTCAGTGTTTCGGCCTCTGAGCAGGACTTCTGTTCCCTTGTGGCTCCGGTTTCTTGTCCGTCCGTGCTGCTGCCTCATCCTGGTGGGATGTTCGGGTGTCTACACGCCGCTCGCTTGAGACAGAAAGCAAAAAAAAGGGGAGAGCCGTGATTGGAGGATTTAAAAAATGACGTCATGACTGTCGCCGTTCGGCCGCGGCCGGTCCGCGACAGGCGGGAGGGGCTTCTTGTAAAACTCTGTGGAGGGGAGGAGAGGGTTGGACCGCGTTAGTAAACCACAACCACAGAGGGATGAAGAATAATAGAAGACATCAGCCGTGGAAGATGCTGCACAGATGGGATACACACAGACAAGCCGTTGGAGTGGAGTGAGACGTCCACCACCATGAAGGATCCACACACAGTTAATCACATGCCTGGTGAGGAGCAAACAGAAGACAAATGGGACACTGATCAACAGTCGATGCACGTATGAAGGCAGACAAGAGCTCAGTGTTTCCTCTGCAGCAGCACGATGACAAACATCCACAGGACCCCTGTGAAGAAGTATATCGATACCATCCAGAGCGCCTCATCTTATAAGAGCTTCCTATATAGACGTGTGCCGGCCGGACTACCAGGGACACAGGTTGTTACTCCAGAGAGGAAACACTGAGTCCTGGCAGTTAGTAAATGAGTGACGCCTGAGTTAGTGAGAAAAGTGAGTCGGCTGGATGAGAAAGGAAATAAAGCGTGAAATTAAATGGAAGTCTGGGAGGGATGAAACACAACTGGACTTCAGCTTTACCAGAACGCCTCGAGTCCCCGAGCGGCTCGAGCTTCGGCAGCCGAGAAGCTTTGGGTGTCGCCCATCCGACTAAAACAGAGACGACAATGAAACATAAGAGAAACTCGTCAGGACAAATGATGTGTAGAGTCCTGAAGTGATGCTGAGGCTCCGTCTGCAGACCAGCAGCAGAATCTGGTTCGTCTGACCCGGTCAGAAGCCACATATGGCGGCAGCACATGAAGGGTAGAGGCTGACCTGGAGGTGGAGGAGGCGTGGGGCTCTCTGCTGGCCCGTCCTCCGTCCTCAGGGGGTCCACCCGGTGCTTCCTCTTCAGGTGCAACTTTCTCGACTTCTTCTTGCTTTGCTCGCCGGCGGCACCTGCAGGAGACATTTTGAAAATATGACTTCGTGTTCACGATTAATAATCAAAGTAAAACTTCTCCGCTGCTTCCGCCGCCAGAGTTTCCTCCTCTGGCAGATATTCAGCAGCAGCGTTTCCATCAGGCACTCGGCTTAATTCCACTAAATGTCTTTCAATGTTTTAAATATCTTAAACTCTTGTTCAGTCTCTGGGCATTTTACTTTCAAAGTGAAACCACATCTAATATCTATATATTCTCTTCCCGCTGCAGAGCCGGGCCGCATGCTGCGAGGAAGTCGTCTTCAAAAGGCCTCTGCTGCCTTCGTATCTATACAGAACAGAACTCATCTGCATGTTCACATCATGTCCTGATATCTTCATACACTTTATCAGCATCAAGCTGATATCTGACAGCAACTTCACAGCCGAGGTTCAGTAGAAACAGACGTCTACAGACTCGTGTGTTCGTTGAGACCAGTGTGACTGAAGCTCAAACCGTCCGAGGTCGACACACCCTCACCTGAACTGGCATTTCCTGTTTGTCTCGTGTCGTCTGGCTCCTCATCATCCTCCTCATCCTCCTCGTCCTGATCAGTCTTCGTGCTGTTGACCTCTCGTTGCCTCTTCCTCTCCTTTTCTTTATCTTCATTCTGAATTCAACAGAGAGCTCAGATGTTTTACTTTGAACAGGAAGTGTGAGAACTAAGTGAATCCACCGTGTGTTCCCGCAGCCGCACCTCGGTGACGACGTTCCCGATGGGCTGGAAGGGGCTGGCCATGCTCTCCTGGTCGGCCTCCTCCTCCTGGATCAGCCTGCTGTCACATTCGGACTCTTCCAGCAGCTGTTTGTCTCTGTGGACGGAACAAGATGGCTGATCAGTATCATGATGCTCAGTGGTGACAGAGAACATCCTAAACTACACCCGTCTCCTCATCCGTCAGTCCATATCTCCACCTCATCATGTCTGCAGGAGGACAGCAGTGTCAGGACTCCTCACCTCTCTTCTCGTATCCGCCGCACCCTCTCCGCCCGTTCCTTCTTGTCCTGCTCCTCCTGAGCTCGCTGCTCCGCCGTGTCCTTCTGCACGCGCTCAGTAATGGCCTCGTAATCTTTGGCGATGTTGCCAAGGAGCCAGTTCAGGCCCTTCTTGATGGATTTATCAACCTTCTTCCCGTAGCCCAGAACTGCAGAGCACGGTTCCTGGAATGGGAATGTATATCAAGAGATGGAGCGTCATATTTTCAGACCAAGCAAACTGGATATTTGAGCTATTGCTGTCATTTAATTAAATACATTTCATTAACATTGCTCAGTGCTTTGAGGAGAGGAAGCAGCCTTCCTCTCCTCTCCAGCTTCCTCTTAACTTGGGGATCACCAGTTAAACCAAAAACCCTTCATGTCCCCAACAGGTGCAGAAACACTTACGATCTGACAGAGACACTTGTTCTCGTTGACAAGCTTCTCCAGCGACAGGTTCTCGATGATGTCGGCCTCGGCCAGCGCGCCCTCCTGGTCCTGTTTGTTGGCGAGCCTGCAAGCAGAGACAATAAATAAAGAGGCGGAAGATATAAAACAGAAAGTGACTTTAAAACTAAATGAATAGAGCCTAACTCGGCCATCCGTCTCCCAGGACTGGACCGGCTCCAGACTATAAAGAGGAAAGTAAACGAGTTGCCAGGACAGTGATCCTAATCAATCTTTATAAACAGTTACAGTGGCTGCACATCTGATGGGAATCTAATGGAACTGCGACTCTGCTTTGAATGTTAGATTGTTGATTGGAACTCACTCTGCATACCTGGGAAACACTAACTCACTGTGCCGGGACCTGCGCTGTGTCCTGATTACTGATTGAGCAGATGGATCAGGGAATCCACCTGCCATGCTGTGCACGTCTCCAGCAACAAATTGGAGGAAGGCCTCGTCAGTTTCTCTATCATGTCCTCGTTTTAACCGTGTTTTGAATGCACAACTTCTTCGCTCAGGGAAAGTATAACCAGGTAATTTGAATCACTCACACTAGCACGGGTTTGCCGGCGATGCGCGGGTGCTGGAGGACCTCTGCCATGGTCTCCCGGGTCTCCTGGATCCGCTGGACGTCGCTGGAGTCCACCACAAACACCACACCGTGGGATTCGGAGTAATAGTTCTTCCAAATCCCCCGGATACCCTTCCCCCCGCCGAGGTCGAAGATGGTCACCTCGAACTTGCCCTGTTTCAGGTCGACCTTGGAGAAACCCACCGTGGGAGCGACATCCTGGGGATTCTCTGAGAGACAGAAGAACAGAGACTTGTGAAGCAGTCTGATGTGAAGCAGTATCAAGTTTTAACAAAATACCCTGTATTGTCAACATTTGTGTGGCTCCTGACCTCCTTGGATTCCTCGAACTGTGGCCGTCTTCCCTGCGTTATCCAGTCCCACAATCACCAGAGTCACTTTTCTGTAAGATAAGAAATGAGATAAGAATGAAAACAGTCTGAGCAACTCACAGTTACAATGATGACCAGCGTTCGGTCACTGAGCTGAAGAAATGACCAGGCACAAACTTTCATAACACATTCGAGTGCACAGATAAGCCAATTAGAAGTCTGTATGAACTGTGAGTCAGCGATTATCAAGGTTTAACAAGTCTTTGTTAAAAGATGCTCTCACTGTGATCTTGAAAAATTCGTTGCCACTTCACGATTTCATCCAACATAGATTTTTGGCACTAAAACACCTTTTCTGACGCCATGATTAAACTACATTCATAACACATAAAAGTGCAAAATGTACACAACATATAAAAGAGCAGAACACGCTGACAACCTAAGCAGCAAAAGACACCTGTAGGACTTGGACCCAGATGTACTGAGTCAAAGCAAAGATATAAATACAACCCGTGTTTGTCTCCCGTCTCCATACTTAACTTTTACACCTGCGCCGAAAAGACATCAAACACACAATCCATCTAACCGTCCTCTGGAGCCAACCGGCCTTCATCTCGCCAGCAAATCGGTGCAAACCCACGAAAAGATGAGAAAATTACATCCCCCTCGCCGTGAACCCATAACCCTCAAATCTCAATGTTACGAACCAACACAGCAACACGCCGACGGGAAGGAACCTGCTGAACAGACCTGGCTGTGGGATTAGGGGAGGATTTCATACTAAATCCAAAGGATCAGATGCCTCACAGTTACCACGTGGGCAAGGCGCACTCAATTACATTTTAAGGCTTTGTTTGGAGTCACTTGAGGCCTCTCAGGTAGAAATAATATTCAAACTACTGCTAAGAGACTAAAGACATGTTAGTAAACAGTACTAAGAGAGGTGCATGAGTAACAAACTGGAGACGGGGCCGATCTGATCCAACTGAGTGTTCAGGTGAAGGAACTCAACATCATCAGTGAGCAACTGGCAGCCTGAAGATATCCTGCAAGGTTACAGGGGATTCAACCAGTCAAATCTCAGGCCTGGATCATCCTAGTCACACTGAATTCAGCAGCAAGGGGCAGTAACACCGTATATATGTAAAATTCAGATATCCAAATTTCAGAATCGGATCCGATTCTGAGCTGAAAAAAGAAATCTGTTGAGTCTCTACACCAACTTTGGGTGCTTTGTTGTTTTTGCCTGAAAAGCGAAAGATTGTCAATATGGTGATTCTTCTGTTGGGCTACTAATTAATAGATTTAGCACATCATCTTAAGGCAAAACCCAAAAGAGTCTTCGTCATATAAAATATCCCTCAACAGACCAAAAAAGGCAGGTTGTCTTTTCTTTGAGTTTGACAGCTAAAAAACTAGGCAGAATAAACATTTATCATTTCATCATTCTTCCCTTAATACTATAAAATAACTAACTGTAAGTACATTAAATCTCCATGAGAATGATTTGGGAAGGAAGAGTCTTCAACCTGGATGAATAGTAGTTGAAAGCTCAACGTTGCTAGGTAAAGAAACATAAATTACCCTGACAAACTACAAATTTATTATTCATAATCAATCATCTGACTCACCTTGCAGGCTCTTGCCAGCGTTTCAGCCAGTCACAGCAATTCGCCATCAGGCTAAACATTGCAGTCCGGACGGCTGCAGTCAAGTACTCATCCAGCCGGGAGCGTCTCACCACTATCCAGCCCCTGCTACGGGGCGACGACTAGCTAGCCTGTCGATTCTAAAAAATTAACTACATAATGAGCAAACTTGTGACAGCATTATCACCTCTCGAAATGATTAGCATACCCAGGGCTGGTTAGCTAGCTAACTAGCTGGTTGTTTAGTTATCGGAAAACGTTATTTTTGACTATAATCGATGTCGAGAGATACAAAATCCCGTTACCTGTGGCTAGCTAAAGCTCTTCTAGCTAGCGATAACGCTGGTTTGTACCTCGTTTGATTTCAGCACACAGCCTACACGACAGTTACTATCTGAACAAAGGTTGTGCTCACCATAAACAAAAGGAGGCTTTCATAATTAACCTAATCTCGCTATTTTTTCCTATAACACTAACGAAGCTTTAGCTACTTAGCGCTAGCTGGTTTATAACTGTCCGCTTTGTTTACGTCGTCTTTACAGCTGCTGCTAGGCTGCAGACGAGCTTACGTCAGCTGGCGTAATCAACAAGTGTGCGTCGTTTTGTCCATCTGTGAGAGTTTGGTGACAGAGCGCCTCTTGTGGACAAAATGGACCTAAAGAATGGATGTCCAAACATGATTATTAAAAAAATATATGACTATTTGTAATGTAAATTAACTAAAACTGACAGCTATTTGTAGGGAGGTGCACAGCATCATATCTTACTCTGAGGGAAAAGTACCTGAGATTTGTCCATGAGTGGAGGATAATAGTAATTTAATAACAATCCACCGTTGGATGGTTCAACTCTGGTGTAAGAACTTAAAAATGCTGTGAAGAAACCACATCGGCGTCATTAGATAATCACGATAAATGAAACAAGTCTTCAAAATATGGTCAGCCTCTTTAAACAAGGGGCTCCTCCTCGTCACGTTGGCGCCATCTGCTGGTTTCCATCGTCGTAGGCTTGTTTAATACTGCGCATGCGCTGGCTATAGCGGTTCTATC
>CAAKHC010014668.1:0-14266 GCA_901007825.1 Macroramphosus scolopax | reverse complement strand
CGTCAGCTGGCGTAATCAACAAGTGTGCGTCGTTTTGTCCATCTGTGAGAGTTTGCTGACAGAGCGCCTCTTGTGGACATAAAATGCACCTACAGAATGGATGTCAAAACATGATTATTAAAGAATATGACTATTTGTAATGTAAATTAACTAAAAATGACAGCTATTTGTAGGGAGGTAAATGAAATAAGTCTTCAAAATATGGTCAGCCTCTTTAAACGAGGGGCTCCTCCTCGTCACGTTGGCGCCATCTGCTGGTTTCCATCGTCGTAGGCTTGTTTAATACTGCGCATGCGCTGGCTATAGCGGTTCTATCATTAGCATGGTACGTTATTCGGTCAGTCGCAGTTTCTCTACTTGTCGACTGCAACCGTCAAAACTTCCAGGTAAACATCTTTATGCATTTTATTAAGAGGATCGAAACTGTATAAAGTGTTGTTTTGGATCGTTATACACCGACTGTGAATACTGTTGCTGATTTTAGGGGTTATTATGTAACTTAATGTCTTTGCATGCACACAAGCTTTCTGTACACCCCAGTGCACTATGGAGGAGTGTCTCATCCTGTCATTGTGTTACTGCACAACCTTTCATCTCATGTTATCAGTGGCAGCAGGCAGACACACTTAAACTTAGTTAGTTTTTAACCGATATGTGTGTCAGGGATCGATGACGTAATCCAGACAGCTAATGGTGCATCGATACATGATGCACTGATCATACTGCTTTTTATTTATTTTTTTGCATCTGATAAAAAAAAACATTGATCTAATGCAAATAAACAAGACACAAAATTGCTGGATTAAATGTACACGTTAACACACCTTCATTCTGGTGCAGAGAGATCAGCCTGTGTGAATGATGTCTGACCCCTTATGTTATTTCAGAGCCTCTTTCATGAACATGGCTCGCATCTTCGTCTACGGCACGCTGAAGAAGGGGCAGCCCAACTACTACCGGATGTTTGACAGCACCAATGGAAAGGCAGAGTTCCTCGCCTCGGCGTGCACCGCTCAGAAATACCCGCTGGTGATCACTGGCGAGTTCAACATCCCTGCCCTGCTGAACATCCCCGGCCAGGGTCACCAGGTCCAAGGGGAGATCTACAGAGTGGACGAGGAGATGCTGAAGTTCCTGGACGCCTTTGAAGGTGTTCCCACCATGTACCAGCGGACTCTGGTCAAACTGGAGGTGAAGGAGTGGCTGGGACAGACAGAAGGCGAGGAGAGGCCGACACCTGGGACCAACACGGAGGCCTTTCTGTACAACGCCACGACGTACAAGCCGGACTGGCTCTCCCTGACCAACTACGCGAGCTATGACTCATACGGGGATCACAAGCTGGAGTACGTTACTAGAGAAGCCCGAGACTGAGGTCGCCTGCAGCAGTGAGCGTGTAAAACTGGAACAACAGCAGATCCTGAGTAGACGGCAAATCAGAGCCTCTGTATGAATATCCCAATGAATGCATATTAGAAACTTTATTCCAGGAACACACTCGTAGCAGCTGCAGGTTTCAGCCCTATTTGATTTTTTTATTACACTAGACACAAACTGTTATCAGGATCTGCACAAAGAGTTGATCTTACCACCTTAAATATCATGTAAATGTATTATTTCCTGAGACAATAAGATATTTTTGTAATGTCTGACTGGCTTTTACTAATAAAATGTGTCACCGTCCCTCAACGGCTCCCCTGGTGTTTGTTTTTAATATTGTTTCTTATTCTCAGAGCATGAACACAGAAGAATCTCTCTGTTCTTTCATTCATACAAACACTCTTTTCTCATCTTTTATTTAAAATAGTAAAATCCAGAAGGAAGCGGACGGTGAAAATATTTGGCAAAGAGCCTGTTTGTGAAATCTCTTGGTGTTTGGAAGCAGTTTGGAAAGTTTCAGTCGTCCTTATAAACAAAGAAAGAAAAACAAAGCAGAGCAGTTCACAGTGTATCAGGTAATGTACAAAAGGTTTCCACAAGAAAAGATGGTTTGTCATTATGATTATGAAGTGAAACACCGAGTGTGTTCACCTCCATCTCCTCCATTGATTTCTGTACACTGAAATGATTCTACGTGTTGTAACACTCGTGTGCTTCAGTCAGGTAAACGAGATACGTTGAGGGCAGGAAGATCAATAAATCAATGGCAGTACATTTTAATAAAGAGTTGTTGAGCCGGTCGGAGGAGAGAACAACCATCAGGACCACGGAGGGTGATGGAGGTGAAGTGGGCGGAGCTCTGTGGGTATTAATTAGTGTCTGTTTAAGCACCTGCAGTGTGATTCTGTGTCTGCTGTAAAAGTCTTTGTGGCGTTTGTGCGGTGGAGATTCATCAATAAAGGTCTTTCCTGGTGCTCGGCAGCGAGCGGCTGGCGGAGCAGGTGGCGCTGCGGATCACCTCCATCCACCTGGGGGCGACAACACAAAGAACAAGACACTTGTTTAATATCAAACGTTACTCCTTCCCTGACAGAGAGCTCAGAAAAGAACACGACTCTACCTTTCAAACGTGTACTCGCTCTCCGATCTGAAGTAGTAGACGTGGGACTTGAAGTGGAGCTTGAAGACGTAGTCTTTGTGGATGTTCTCCGACTCGGCCGGGACGGTGACGGAGTAGCCCAGCAGAGGAAGGCTGGCCAGAGGGTAGTCGTCCTGCAGACAGGCCGCAGTTATCATCCTCACACATGTCAGAGAGGCTCGTCTTCCTCTACGAGAACAAGCTTCTATCTCACCTGGTGGGACTTGTAGAAGAAGAGGCTGAAGTTGGTGAAGACCACCCAGAGCTTCTGCCAGCCGTTACTGTTCTTGAACTTCCTCAGCAGGTTACCTGACAGCTGGTTCTGGAGACAGAGGAGGAGAGAACAAGAAGGAAGCTGTCACGATATGAACAACAGGGAGACGTCTGATGATGGACCGTCAGTCTGGTACCTCCACGGCAACGCTGAAGTCCACCATGGACACGCTGGTGTTGCGATGCCAGCAGACGTGCACGGTGGTGTTGCCACGGTGACCTTGGCGCTCCAGGGAAGAGCGCGAGCCGCAGAGCTCCTCCTCCGACTCCTGCTCAGCTCCTCCGTCCTCCAGCAGCTCTGGGGAACCACAGCAGGTGGATGGTTAGCAGAGAAGGACCGCGGTCCCTCGTCATCCTCATCGTTTCAATCATACCGACACACTGATCCTTTCATGGGACTTTAATATGAAGACAGATGCTTCAAAGGATTTAAAGGCTGTGAACAAATCAAACGTCGTTCTTTAGTGGCTGCAGACGAGGAGCTCTGCAGAGATCACAGCTGTCAGCACGCAGACGGGTCGACACTCTTTACAGGTCGAGTCAAATGTAAAGCAGACGACTCTCTGCAGAACAATATGGACGTCAAACCAAAGGTCACTCATTTAACACCCGCCAGCTGGTGGGGATAAAGCTGGAGGAGTCAGGTGGCATTAAAATGTGATGAAAGCACCCGCAGCAATTAACTGGTATCATTCATGAAGTGCTGAGAGCAAAGGGAACAAGGGGAGGAGGATCTCATGCATCATCTCCTGGGGGGATAAAAATCATGTGGAAACGTTTCCCAAAATAACGAATGGGAGGAACTTTGTGTTTCCTGCAGGGCCACTGACAGCTTCCATGATACAGACAGGAACATCTGCAGGAAGTCAGCACGGCAGGCGGTGACGTCCTGCACACTTACTGCCATCGGAGAGGCTGCTGGGCAGCAGGTCGGTGTGGGGGCTGCTGCTCTGCTCCGCCAGGTCGATCGCCATCCGGATGTCCTCCAGCCAGCGCTCCATCTCGGGGGCGCAGCTGAAACAGACGGGAGGAGGTTCAACCAACTGTACGGACGCTGTGCAGCATGGATGCTCTTTGTGTGTGTGTGTGTGTGTGTGTGTGTGTGTGCGTGTGTGTGTGTACCTGGCCGCCACCACCACAGACTGCCGCTGTCCGAACAAGGTGAAGGAATGTGGGACGCCCCACTCCTCCTCGCTCTCTCTGATCTGCACACCAGGAAGTGATCAGCATCACATTCTCACACACAACAAGATGAGACGCTTCGCTGCCGTGTTTACGTACCGTCATGCCGTAGAGCGGCAGCTGGCCGTGGACCTTGAACTGGTTGGAGGGCGTGGTCCCCCGACTCGTGTACACCAAGGAATCACTGAACTGGAGAGAGGTCAAAGTTCACTTATATGTCACTAAAAGAACTCCACCTTAAAAACCAGCTGTTAGGTCGTACCAGGAAGAACATCCTCTGCTGGAGGCCCTTCCCTGAGAGCTTGCTGAGGCAGCCGAGCCTGATGAACTCCTGCAAACAACATGAAGTTAGATCAACTCAAACATGCAAACTACTCAACAACTATCAGAATTAAAGTAGCTGCAAGCGTCTGACCCTGCCAGGGATGGCGAGGTTCTCGATGCCGGTCAGATCCTTCTTCAGCTCCAGGAGCTTCTGGAAGTTCTCCATCTTCATCATGGTGCCTTGCAGCTGCAGCACCATCTCTGTGATGTCCGCCAGGGCCGCTGCAGGGGAGGAAGAGGGCGAGGAAGATGGTGGTTATTCTGATAATCCATCTGAGGAAGGTGGCTATGAGAAGGAAGGTACCTCTGCAGTCTCTGAAGTCATCATGTGTGGGCGGGAAGTGCTTGCAGAGCCTCTCCATGATGAGTTTGTAGTGCAGCAGGCGGTGGAGCGGCCGGAGGAGGAAGATGTTGAAGGCCAGGTAACACACCTTCTGCTGCTCGAAGTCTCGACACAGAGTCTCGACCTTCCGGTTGGACCTGGCGTGCAGAGAGGGAGGGTGTTAATGTACGGGGTCAGACACCGTCCAGTGGTGCTGGTGTCTCATCCACCCACCGACAGGCTCGCTCCAGCTCCACCAGGCACTCGGAATGTTTCTGGAGATGAACGGTCAACTGCTGCAGATGCAGAAGAGAGGAAGGTATTTAATGTCTCCTCCGGTGGAACAAACACAGAACCACAGAGGCAGATGCAGTTCACTCACCCTCAGACCCTGAATGTTCTTCAGTAGGACGTCACCGATGCGTTGATAGTCTCCTTTGATGTGGGCGTTGGACCGACCCTCCCTGAGAGGGCGAGGAGAAGAAAAGATTCTAACACCTGCAGTAACATCTGTCCACCAGCAGAGGTCAGACCAGAGCCGTGTTCCTCACACAGGACTGGAAACTACTCACACACAATCCCAGTCATCTTACGAGTAAGTCCTTGTGAGTGTGTGTGAGTGTGTGTGTTTGTGTTTCTCCTCCCACGTCAGGACAGAAATAACAACATCTCCGTAGGAAGAAATAAGATCTTTACAGCGTATTCAGGACGTCTGACAGACGTCTCTGATACTGACCACTGCGCCAGCCTCTGCTCCACCTCCTTGAGGAATCCCTGGTGGAAGGTGTAGACGGGGTCGTAGCTGGAGGAGATCAGGCTCCTGACGGAGGCCGGGAACGCTTCGTCTTTCCCCGCGACGCTCTGGAAGGACTGGGACACGCAGAGAAGGAGACAAACAGTCAGGAGTTGATGGGTTCCAGTCTGGGTGAGCTTCAGGTCACCAAACAGACACATGACTCATCAGAATGTTTATTTTTGGAGGAACCGTACGACCACATGTGAGAGCTGGTGGAAGCTGAATCAATGTGAAGATTAATGTTCCATCCACACGTTTGATGTTAGAGGTAATAATGTGGATACAAGTAACGTGAAGATTGATTGACGGCTCCACTGTAAACATCGACAGACAGACACAAACATCCTGAGGTGAAGGATTTAACTGGAGCACATTCGTTTCCACTGCAGATAACGATCACACACACACACACACACACACACACACACACACACACACATGACCCAGAGTCACGGACACGGAGGTTAAGAATCCAGAGTAAATCACAGAGGATTACGACGGCCAGCGCAGACACGAGGTCGTCCAGCTGTTTGACAGGGGAAGTGACAGGGGGCGGGGCCTCAGGGCACAGCTACAGTAAACACAGGAGGTTTTAGAAACATCTTCCTGCCACATAGAGGCTGTTGAGAGGAGAAGCAGCTGAGAGGCGGAGCAGAAGAAGTTGGGATAGGAAATCGTGTTCACGTCCGCAGCGAGGTCAGAGGTCAGAGGTCAGAGGTCGGCTGCTCTTGAGTGAAACAGGTGCGACCACATTCATAAAACTCCTGCTGATTTCCCCTCATCTTTCAGACGAACATCTGACCCACGTTAAGATGCACTTTCATCCCTGCCAGGACCCGGACGGCTAACAAGCAGCAGCGGGGCCGTGTGGTCAGTGTCAGTGTTACTGTTCAGTAGAAGATGCTACAGGGTCGTTACCTGGGTGACGACCTGCAGGTCCTTGAGGTAGGTCCGCTCCGTGGTCAACAGCTCCTTCGCTATGAAGTAGGCCTTGTCTGTGGGGAACTTCTGGACACAAACACAAACCAGATATAAAATACGTAAAGTATTTGTTTGTACACGCCTGGAGGGAAGCTGTGTTTAAAGGCTGCATGCCCACCTTCCTCCTAGCCTCCTCTTCTTCATCGTTGCGGACGTATCCGGCGTCGGTGAGCAGCGGGCTGGTGAGGGGTGACGGCTGCTGTCCCTCGGGGCCAAAGCTGCCCACCCCCTCTCCGTTCACCGAGCCGGTACCGTTGACGACCAGGTGGGGACTCGCCAGCGGAGAGTCGTCTGAACCGGGACTTCCTGGGGGAGGAGAGGAAGACGAGTGAGATAAAGGAGAGGACGAGGCCGGATGTCAAGCAGACACACGGCGCGATCTTCAACTACTTTCATGAAATCCACTGCCGACCAGGATTCATCTGCTTATCATTTAATTGCTGCTGCATTCAGACAGAAGCCTCAGTGAGTCCCTGCACGGCAGTGGAGTTCAAGACTTCTCCTACGAGTCAAACTACAAAAGAATAAAGGTTTGGAGATCAATAGATGTTAGTGAGGAGCCTCTGGATTGATTTAGTAGAAGGCCTCAGCCAGCAGGTTACATCTAATGCAGTCATGCATGAGCAGAACTAAGATGATACGACACGGCTGCCCTGCAGACGTCCTCTGATGTCGGGACGGAGGCCTTAACGTCGCCTCTTCTCTCAGGCGTCTAACTACAGAAGAACAAAGGAATCAAACTACAGCTAGATTCACTACGTGCTACTGAGGTGTGACGTCATACTTGCCCGGAAGTCCAAGTGAAACTGGGTTCATGGGTAAAACCATGGCAACACTGAGTGCAGGTCTGTGGCGGGGCGGCGTGCTACGAGAAGATCTGAGCACCGGACAGTCAACACAGGTGAGACAACAAGCCGGAGGACAGAGACAAAACCTCCACAACACAGGACGAGGCCTCCAGGGAAGAGTGTGTGTGTGTGTGTGTGTGTGTGAGGAGAAAATCCTGGAGTCGCTTTTCTTCCAACATGCAAGGTCGTTTTTTTTCTTTTTTTTTTATTGAAGCTAGTGCACAAAGTTACAGTGTTAAAAAGGAGGAAGAGTCAGAAGAATAAAAAGCCAGTAGACGTATTGTGATGAGGAAAAACAACAAAGTGTTACAAGAGTGAGAAGCAGTGAGTCTTCAACAACCCTGTGAAGGAATATAAAGACTTTATGAGCTCTGGCAGCAGATCAGACGCTGCGTGTGCAGCATTTACTGCCGACTTCCTGCACGGGGGAACGAATGCACTCATGCAGAAGTTAAACTGCCACCAGTTGTCATGTATTATAGTTCGGACCACATGAGATCAGTTTATTCCTTCACATTAAGAGCAGTCACATGTAAACAGAGAGAGGAACCTCCACCGAGCACCGTCACACAGGAAGACATTCATCGTGGATCTGTAGCTCATTAACAGGATGTCAGTGCATCACATTAACAGACAGGCAGCGGCAGGAACACGAAGCAGACTCAACTCCAGGTTCTGTGTCCGTCTTCTGACGTTACGCCGACCTTTCAAAATAAAATGCAGTAACTCTCAGAGGGTTTTTTTTTTTGTTGCACTTACGTTAAGCTTCACTTTACTCTCACGCTCTTAAAGGAACACTTGAGTTGAGTCCGCTTTGTGTTGGCAGCGAGGAAATAAAACGCCGGGGCGAACGGTTCCGGGACGTGTGAGAAGCTTCTCAGACGTCACGGAAACCGTTGTTTGAGCCCCGGGACAGAAGCTGGAGTGACACAGTGAGCCGATGGTCAACATGCAGTCAGAGGGAAGAAACCGAGGGAGCAACAGGGGTCAGAACAAACATGCTTGAAAACATTATAAAGCAGGAAACATTTGACTCAAGAGGAAAGAAAAAGTTTGGGAAGTGAAGACGATACAATGACAGATATTCATCCACTGAGGGAGGAAGGTCAGTCGGACTGAGTCATCAAAGCAATCGAGTTCTGGAGGGGAGCGCGGCGTCTTCAGTGAGACGATGCTCTGCAGCAGCGCTCTGCAGCAGCGCTCTGCAGGCGACTGGTGGACGTACGTGAAGAGTCAGATTGTTAGTGTCCAAGTCTGAGAAACTCAGCCGCTGCAGAATCACTCACAAGCACCAGAAAAAAAACTGTAGATGCATCAAACACAAAGTCCATCCTGCTGGATATGAGTGGGAGAAGACAGTCGGCGAATGGAAACCATGTGTGTGTGTGTGTGTGTGTGTGTGTGTGTGTGTGTGTGTGTGTGTGTGTGTGTGTGTGAGGGGGTGCAGTGCATGCCAGGAGCCAAGCCAAGCAGAGCAGACAGCGATGTATGATCACAGGTCGGAGGGCGATGGCATGTTGGATTATTGCTTATCATGAGTGTGACAGACAGAAAGAAAAGAAAGAAACGTCGAGCTCCGGTTATCACGCAGCGTCGTCTAACGTACCGACGATAGAAGAGAATCATCACTACCACAAACATCCAAGTGACCGTGAAAGTGCTCCGAAGAAAAAGGACGTCAGCTCACAAACCGAAGGCAGAGCGGCTACGGAGATCCAACATCAACTCTACAACATCCTACTGACGACACAGTTAAAGTCTCCTCGATCTCTCACAGACTAACCACGACTTCCCTACAACATCCTTTAATCCTCCCGCAGCTCCTCTATTGCACAACACGACACCCACACGACCTCGACAAAACGCTACATCAGGAAACATCACTACATTCTGATCAGTGTCACATTCGGCTACGGTCAGATGCAAAAGTTCGATACAAAAACTACAAAAAGTCCTGGAAGTAGATTAGATACTATGGAGGATATTTCCTCACTACAACCACAGTCTGGATTAACCTGCACACCTGCAGAGGACGTACAGTCATGGCACATTGTAAAGATTTAATCTACGTGTTAAGTCAAGTCGACCGCTCACACGGAGGTTTGTGTGCTAGTAGAAACATGACGAGGCTTAGAGACAATATTTACACGCTAATTATCCCACGAGGAGTCGGAAACGTCCTTATTGTTAAGTTATGTCAACACAAAGTGTCTGTTACGGCTACGTCATCTAATCTGCTGCTCAAATATCAGAGCTCCTGTGATACCACTTTGCACCACAGGAGGCGACGGTGAGTCGGCGAGGTCGCTAACTAGCTCAACGGGAAGGCGGCGGAGGAAATGGGACGATGCACGAGCTCCGCTCCGGGGCGGGGTCGCACTGTGGCAGCGCGAGGAGGCGGCGGCCCGGAGCATCCACCCTGCGGAGGAGACGCGCTCCACCCGCAGTAAACTCTTCTGTAATATTCCTACGTTCACGTGTTGTTACGTCACGACGCCTAAAACAAGCCAGCAGGTTATTTGGTGCGAATCTGCCGCGTTAGCGGTGCCGCTAACGGATGGACGTTAACCTCCATCTACTGATTATTCAACAGCTGAAAACTCGACCGCCTACATCTTCCTCATTGAAGCGGTAGCAGACCTCCTCCTCCTCTACCTCGCCGTCGTCCCCCTCCTCCAGCTGGAGGCTCCCGAAGGAGAACTTGCTGCGGGGCAGCGGGGACGAGTGCACGCCGTTGGAGTTAACCGAATTCATGGAGCTGACGGCGGCGGGGTTGCCGTACATCAGCGGGTGGCTGTACGCGCTGCTGCCGGTGTCCGACTCCGTGTCGCTGGTGTCGGTGCCGCTGCTGGTCGACCCGTCAATCATTTGGACCGGCTGGTTCAGGTTGTGTTTCTGAGCCGGGCTTTTACCGGGTTTACCGTGACGGCCGAACAACCGCTGCACCGTATTGGACCGCGCCTGCCCTGGAACCAGGAGGTTCCCGGGGTGGTTGCCGTTAGTGATGATCATCCGTCGCTCCATCGGGGCCGAGCAGGGCGTCTGGGCGTGCAGCGCGGAGCGAGGCGAGCCGTGGTGGTATGGCGTGGACGTCAGCTGACTGAGTATGAACGGATCCGTGTCGGAGCGGTTGCGCATGTTGTTGTTACACTGTTTGGCCAGATGTGGCGGCGTGCGGTTGGCGGTGATCGGAGAGTAGCTGCCATAGTGGTTTGTTGGCGGGACGGGGGGGGTCTCCATGGCGATCACCCCGGGACGTTTACTGAAATAATGCCCGCCGTCATCCCAACGTGCGTTGGGCGAGCGAGGGGAACCGTTGGTCGTCTCGCTGTGGCTGAGCGAGTTGGTCCGGTGGTGGAAGCTGCTGATCACCGGGCTCGAGCACTGGCTCTGAGTCCCGGTCCCTAACGGGCGCCCGAGCGCGGCGCCGCGCTTGTCTCGGCCCTGAAAGATCTCATCCAGCAGCGTGCTGTGAAGCGGCATGCGGCCGTGATAAGAACCGCCGTTCGACAGAAGGTCGTCCTCGTGGTTACCACTGATCTTGTTCACTATAGAATCTATCGCACTCTTGTTACCCAGCAGGCCTTGCTGCTGCTGCTGCCCCCTCATATCGTGCTGCTGCATGCGCCCCTGGTGATTAGTGTGGTAGAACCCGTTTACATCCCCGAACAGACTCCCGTGCTGCCCGCCAGCGCGCCCGTTACTGCCCGCGTGCTTGTTGAAGACAGCGGGCTCGTCCTCGGTGCCGTCGGGTGCGTGGCTGTAGCCCCTGGCGGCCCTGCTCGTCTTCGTCACGTCACACTCGCTGTCTATGTCGCTGCAGTCTATGTAAGGAATAGAGGAGCTGCTGCCTTTGTTTGCCCTGCAGGATGGACCTGGGTTAAGGAGATGCTGGTCCGCTGCCGATCCGGTGCGGTGGTGGTGGTTCTGTCTGGAGCGGGTCGGGTCCGAGCCGGGAGCTGCCAGGATGTCGTGGAAACCGTTGGCGGGGGCTGCGGCCGACGGCGGCTCCTCCGGGCCGTTAGACTGAGCGTGGTAGCCGAGGCGGGCGGAGTCGGGCTGGTCTGGTACCGGGACAGACATGGCACTCTGCAGATTAAAGGACAGACGGAGTGAGGAGAAGCTGAACGTCCTGCGGCGGCTCTGGACAAAGACTGGCTGGTTCTTTTGGCCACATTAAAGCTCCAGATTGAAAAATAAAGTCATAAAACTTTTAAAATGTGCAGAGACTTTACAAGGAAACAGACAAAGGAGGCGAGACTGACGTCATCAGACGGGAACGCTGGATCCAATTAAACTCCGTTACCTCTTTTGGCACTTGCGATCTGAAGGAGGCGGATTGAGGCGACAAGCTGCTGCTGGACAGGATCTTACTGTGCTTCCTGAAAACAGAGAGTCAAACTGAGTGAGTCCTTGTGGGTTCGGCTGTGGATCTGCTGTTATCTTCATGAGCTTCACCTCTCAAACGGAAGCTTCTTCAGCTCCGAGTCCTTCACGTAATCGATGATCTGCTTCTGAGTTCGACCGCTGGAAGCACACAGACAAGAGAAGGATGTAAATCAGAGAGGCAAACAGATGTTTCACAGCTGCGTTCCTCCAGCTTCTCTACCTGAAGCGGAACGAGGATCCTCTGGTGAAGAGGATGGGCTTGGGTTTGGGCTTGGGCTCCTCGAACAGCCTGAAGAATGCGTGGTACTCCACGCAGATCTTCCAGAAGATCTTACAGCAGTCCCTGCTGGCCATGGCGAACTCCAGCGTGTCGTGGTGGGCGTTCTGCTGGAAGATGGAGACGCAGAGAGGAGCATGAACGGTGGGAACAAACATGAGGAGAGATGATGGACCTGCTCGGTGCTTCTGGTGACATCACAATGACTGTGAAGACCCGGTGGGACTTACAGACGGATCCGATCTCAGCTTGATCTGAAACCGCCTGCGTTTGAAGCTCAGCTTGCGAATCTTGGACCAGTTGAAGGCGTTGATTTTCGTGTATCCCTGAAAGACACGAAGAAGAAGATCATGAAAAGAAGAGCAGGAAGGACTTCAGGTGGAGTCAGAGTTGGGACTCACCTGGAAGACCAGCACCCCGGTGTGAGCCACAGCCAGGCTGAGTTTACTGCCCTCTCGGTCTTTAGCCGGGTGGAGACGGACGCCGTACATCTCCAGCCGCCGGGCGATCTCCAGCAGCTGGTAGTCGGACTCTGCAGGAGTGTGTCCGCTGTGGAGGAGAGCGATTAATCAAGTTGCTGCTTGTCGAGTGGAAGCAAGATAAATGTGCCGACAGCAGCACGCTCTCCAGCAGCCATGGGTCGGCGCTGTGGCCGGTTACCATGGCAACAGCTGAACGTTTGTCAACATTAGGGGACATCGACATCCTCGCGTTCATCAATTAGTCCTGAATTATAACGTGGTCGTTGAAAGTTAACGTCCGCAGAGAGCCGGCGCAGAACAAGTCTGTTTCCTCACAAATCCCAAAATAGCTTCCTGTTTCCTGTATATGCTGCTGAATTAGCCACTTCCTTCCTGCGCCGAAGGATTGGCGAAGGGGGGGGGGGGCGAGAGACCACAAGAAGGAGCAGAGGAGGAAGGTGTGTGTGCACAAACAATCAGACGTTTATGTGGTTAACGGAGGTTTAATGGGAATTTTCATGCACAGAGAATGTGCTAACTAAACGGTAAGAGGTGTGTGTGTGTGTGTGTGTTTATGTGTGTTTATACAGCCTCTGCAGGGACAGATCAAGTGTGTGTGCACATACGTGTTAGAGAGATCAACATCTCTGCAGGAGTTACTGGGTGGAACTGTAGAACACGCGTGTGTTGGTGAGCGAATAAACAGATAGAAATCTGGTGGGCTGGGTGTGTGTGTGTGTGTGTGTGTGTGTGTGTGGGTGTGTGTGTGTGTGTGTGTGTGTGTGTGTGTGTGTGTGGGAGTGTGTGTATGTGTGTGTGTGTGTGTGTGTGTGGTGTGTGTGTGTGTGTGTGTGTGTGTGTGTGTGTGTGTGTGTGTGTGTGTGTGTGTGTGTGTGTGTGTGTGTGTGTGTGTGTGTGTGTCACTCCTGACACCTTAACGCCAGCCAGACCTCCAGACCGAAGCAGCTCAGTATTGTTTTCCAAGCGATCTAATCTGGCTGTTTCCAGGTAAACACGGTGTGAATGAGCCTCATTGTTTCTGCTAACACTGCGGCCACATGATTAAAGGGACAGTCCACCCAAAATCAAGTGCTGGTTCCAACTCACACATGCTTGCGGTGGCAGTCGGTGATCTTGTCCCTGATGGCGTCCTGGTCGGGCAGGTACTTATTGTGCAGGAGGTGCTGCCAGCTCTGGGTCTCATCGAAGTCTCCGATCTCCGCTGGAGGGGGGGGGGGGGAGGGAGAGAGAGGGGGAGTCGAGGTTTAGATTGAATTACTCTCCTGCCGTTCAGATGAAGTCTGTCCTATATAGGCAATCATGAACCGCCGCGCTGCGCAGACACGGCACTGACGGTCACCATGGCAACCGTATCCTATTCTTTAGTAGGCTGCGCTGCAGCCCGACTGAATCAACATCCTATATCTTCCACATGTGCAGAATAACAGCTGGTGACAACAGAGTTGGACTTCGTACACTGGATGATGTGGGAGACCATGAGGGCGGCGCTGGTGTCGTTACAGATGAGGCGGCCGCAGGCCAGGTCGCGTTTAATCTGCAGGGCGAACAGATACCTGGAGGGGAAGATAAACAGAAGGAGGTCATCAGGTCAATGCAGAGGGAATTCCTTTAAACACACACACACTTATTCAGCTTCTTATATAAAGAGATCCGACCTCGTAAGAAGAGTTGAAACTCCTCGATCTGATTATTGTGGATTCACAAAAATTTTAATTCGAGAGAGAGCGTGTGTGTGTGTGTCTGTGTGTGTGTGTGTGTGTGTGTGAGAGAGATTAATGGGCCGCAGCAGCGTTTCATGTGATATCCAATTCCACAATTTTATAGCGGCCCTGATTGCGTCTACTAATGTAAGATAATGAGGCTTCAGCGAGCTC
>CAAKHC010014667.1:12169-27990 GCA_901007825.1 Macroramphosus scolopax | reverse complement strand
AAAAAACTTAGTATGTAATAGTGAGAAGGTCGTCAGACAGGAAACCAGTGGCATGATGAGCTGTAACCATCTGAACTGATGAGTAGTCCCACACTTCACTACGTGGTGTGTCTGTTTACACTTACTCCTCTGACAGTGACCTCATTCTGTCGTTTCAATGGACATCTGTAACGTCTTGCAAGCAGCACTAGAGAAACAAATGATCAGTACTGAAGATGTAATCCACTATAATACAACACAGCCTAACGTCAACATGCTCACACGGACCGTCGTGTAATAATCCAAGTCATGATTGACATCAGATGTCAGTGGATGGGAGTGTTCCTCCACCTCTCATACTACCAAGGGAAGGTTCCATACAAGAACAGGAACTGACTTCAATCGCAGTTTCACACTTTATATGACCTTCAAAGGCACAATGCTGCAGCCTGTGTCGCCCTGTAAATATGATGTATAATATGAATCCTCCCGGTGTCCTCAGGTCTCATCACCAGCAGCCAGACCATGGCCTACGCCATCAGTAAGTTCATCAGTGGCGTGCTGTCGGACCAGATCAGTGCCCGCTGGCTGTTCGCTATCGGCCTCTTCTTGGTTGGAGGCATCAACGTAGTCTTCTCCTGGTCCTCCACTGTGACCATGTTCTCCCTGCTGTGGTTCATTAACGGCCTGGGTCAAGGCTGTGGCTGGCCCCCGTGTGGGAAGGTGCTGCGCAAGGTAATACCAGCTCGTCCAGCATCACATGCAACTCAGACTTTCTCGTACTTTGTAACTGTAGCGTTGAGAGCCGCACATGCTGCTGTTACTACTCTGGGAGAGTCAGAGTCACCCTGGACTCTCAGACGGTCTGCTGGCTCCGGGCTGCCAGACACCGCTGACCTTTAGGCCACAGGCAGCACTGCCTGGTTTGAGATGTGATCCTCTGCTTACTGTTTAAGACTCTGAGGGAAAGTCAGCAGTGATATCAGCAATGGTGTGAGAATTGACAAGATTGCCTCACAATCTGCAAGGTCTCATTCACAAGTAGCTTTTGCAGGGATTTAAATACATGATGGGATCACTGGAGTGAACGCTTAGAGACGACTCGGGACTCCTAAGTAGCTGCGTTAAAAGTAGAAGTGTTCAAAGGTGGAGAATAAATAGATGTTGGCTTGTGTTCAGCGTGCTGAAGGGGATCAGGTTACAGGAGAATGTATTTATAGGAGATCCTGAGCTCCTCGGTGGATCTTTCACCAAGAAAATCAACTTTGGCCTTTCTTCAGTGAGAGGAACCTTCTGAATCCCAGTTAGCGACAGTGCGTCCACACCTGTGAATCAACACCATGTCCAACCGACCTGCGGGCTGCTCAGGTTTCCCACTGGAGTCTGAAGTCAGGCTGCTAAGCTGTGAATGTTTATGGCCGGTCGTGAGGGTGCGTCGGTCTGAATCAGTAATAAGATCCCAATGAATCTGATCAGTGTTCCACTTTGTAGAAGAAAGTGCCTCCATGTTTGTCTCCACTTAGGTCTTTGTGAAGCATCTTCACAGGTGGTTTTATTGAAAGTCATGCGTTGTTGATTTTATCATTTGTATAGTATGAACGTTCTCCCTGCGTTCTTCAATCTAACCCCAACATAGTCTGAGTGTATTTTACATGTTCAAATGTCAATAAATCTACAATTCCTGTATCAGCATGTAGCCGGACCTGTGGGCTCCTCCGGGTAGTGGAACAGGAATATTCACCATTAATTTGTACATCATGTGTGTCGTATGGTTTCCTAATGTTTCCTCCTGTGTCTCCTGTCCATCAGTGGTTCGAGCCCTCCCAGTTTGGGACCTGGTGGTCTGTGTTGTCCTGCAGTATGAACCTGGCTGGGAGCCTCGGTCCTCTCCTGATGACAGTTCTCCTGCAGTACTACGACTGGAGGACGATCCTGACCATGTCAGGCATTTTCTGCGCCTCCTTCTCATTAGTTTGTCTGGTGTTTGTAAAGAATGAGCCAAAGGACGTTGGCCTGCCCAGCATGGAGGTGGCAGCCAAGAAGGGAGCTAAGGGAGGTGAGTAAAGAGAGGGGCTGGATAACAACGAGTACTGAGGCCACTTCCTCAAAGCATGTCAGCCGCATGCTGCTGCGGTTCCAACCAGGTCTGCTCCCTTTTTAGTCGTCTCATCCCAGAAGGGAGTCCGTCCCGTTTTGATAATGAACAGGCTGAAGTGCCTGTTAAGACTTCACGTGTGTGGAGGTTTAAACTTGATTATTGAGGCCTGTTGTGGCACAAATACATCGCTTAAAGAATAATTTAGCTCTTTTCTAACCTCTACCTTATTTCACCACGTCAGGGGGTCAGATTACTGATGGGGACCAGAATTATTGGAACTGGTGGGACACATCAAATCAAACGTGTGTGTGTGTGCGCATGTTAAAAACCACAGAAAAAGTCATGTTTAAACAAGAGTAGACTGCACCTGAAGTACTCGCTACGTCACCACCTCATTGTGTTATATTATAAGTACACGCAGTCTCGACTGTAACCTCCAAATGGTTTAAACCATGCATGTTGATGCAAGTATCAAGATCAGGAACAAGAGTTTATTGATTATGATTTTAAAATCAGTGATGAATCCAGACACTACAGGCGGAGCAGTGCATCCTGTAATCAATAACAAATATTCTTTAATAAAGCATGATGTAGAATTTGTAAAGTATGCTACCATTTATAGTAAAATAGATTAGGGTATAATTTAGGGCGTGGGTACCTTGTGAATGACATATCGCTACTGCAGCGGGATGAATCAATATAAGGGTGTAACATAGCGTATCCATGGCAACCTCATGTCCACATGGGGAAACTTCAAGCTCCAAACAATCAACATGGTGTGAAGCCCAGAGTGCCAAACTCAAGGCTTCAAACTTGATTTTAGTCAGTCTAAAGCAGCACACACTCACAGATGTAACCAGGAAAAATGCTTTACGTTTATTTTTAATTGTGCACATTATGCTGAACGTTAATGTTTTGTTAACTTGAGTGTATTACTTGTGTCTGTACTCCGCCAGGCAACAGTGAGAGCACCCTGAGAGACTTCCTCCTCTCCCCTTTCCTGTGGGTGCTGTCTCTTGGTTACTTGGTGGTGTTCGGGGTGAAGACAGCTGCCACTGACTGGGGGCAGCTGTTCCTCATGCAGGAGAAAGGCCAGACTGCCCTCATGGGTACGTGTTTGAGTTGCCCATTGCCTCTTCTGGTTTTCTTACAAGACAAAGTTGTCTGACACCAGCTGTGTTGCTCACAGGCAGTACTTACATGAGTGCCTTGGAGGTGGGCGGTTTCGTAGGCAGCCTTGCATCGGGCTTCATCTCTGACAGAGCTGTAGCTCGGGTGAGTAGCAAACACATTCAGAAGACAAGAGTGAATGTCAGTGTTCATTGTCATAAACGTCCTCTCTGACTTCCTCCAGCAAGGCCTGGGCACACACGGCAACCCTCGCCACGGCCTGCTCATTGTCATGATGGCTGGTATGTATGTGTCCATGTACCTCTTCAGAGTCACCATCACTCCTGAAATCCCTCAGGTACCCGCAATAAAAGATAGATTAGCATCATTATGTTGAGATTTGTACCTGACCAATATTGACGTTCGGTCCTTTGGTTGCTCAGGAGGCTCCTCTTTGGTTTCAAGCCATGCACCCTGTGTCTGTCCTCCTCGGCGTCTCAGAAAAAGAGGTATTATTAACAGTTCCTCAAATGAGAGAAAAAGAAAAGATCTACTCATCTTACTGTTGCCGTCCATAGATCTGGATCCTCTTCCTTGGTGCTCTGTTTGGCTTTTCATCTTACGGACCGATTGCCTTGTTCGGGGTGATAGCCAGTGAGAGTGCTCCCTCCAATTACTGCGGAACTTCACATGCTGTTGTAGCGCTGATGGCTAACGGTAAACCACCGGTCCGCCGGACTGACGGATAGAATGGCATTGTTTACACATTTATATGAGTAACGCAGCTTTCCTTTGTTACAGTGGGGGCTTTCATGGCCGGGCTTCCCTTCAGCACTATTGCCAAACGACACAGCTGGGACGTGGCCTTCTGGGTAGCCGAGGTCACGATGGCTGTCGCCACAGTTCTGTTCTTCCTTGTACGCAACATGCGCACCAAGATGGGACGGATAGCAGAGAAAATGGACTAACGTCTGCTCCTGGTGGTCCGGTTATCTGACTGGACTGACTGTGGGGAGAACGGCGATGTATTATAACCACACCAAACCACTGTCAAACACACATTTCGGGATGATACTCAGGGTGGGGGTGGATCATTAAATCACTTAAAACTCCATGAGGCACTTTTTTCTCCTCACATCCAACTGTACACAGTAGATCGATACTATTTGTCACAAGCAGATATTTGAGTGCCTCCACTGATGTCTGACAGCAGGTCAATGTACAGATGTTTGTTGGCGATCGACAGCTGGATGCTAAAGAGAACACAGATGTGGGGTTTGGTTGAGGTGAAGTCAATGTGTGCTGCTCACTGCAGTCTTTACCTTGGAGGTAAATTATATTTCACTGATGTGTCCGTCCGTATCTTCTAGACTATTCGTCTAGATGTTTGCACACATGAGGTAGCATGTATCATGGTCCTCCTTCATCTCACTGTACCTCAAGTATTTGTACAATATGTAATAGGTTCTTACAGAACAGATTATTTTTATAGACGGTTCTGTGCTTCCTGACACAGACTAACATTCGATGCAGTCATCTGAGGTCGTGTCAGCTTTTGTGATCTGACATGTTTTCAAGGATTCATTTGAATCGAACATTTGCAAAACAAAAAACAGTTTTCTCTCTGCCTCTGTAACACAGCAGCTTCAACGGTGGAATATATACAATTAACTTCCTTGTCTCTGAAATCTGTGTTTTGTTAACTCTCTCATGTGTTTACACTCACTGCTACACTTATCTTACTGGAAACTACAATGAGGGTGTAATAAATTTGAAATTTACTTTAAGTCATTAATGTTTGTCTGAGCAACTCTTATCAATCACCACACAATGTGCCACAGAGATACTGTATGTCCTGACACATCTGTGGTTGAAGGGGAGTACTGTTAGGTTATTAACCTCCTAATTAAAACATGTATTTAAAGACGTAGTTGAATATTTTAGACTCAACAGATTCAAGAAAAAAGTAAATACATGCAAATGCAGTACTTCTCAATCACTCCTCAACCTAAACTGGTGAAAGACCTTTGACCTTTAACATAGCAAGACCTTTACTATACATTAAAACTACCAGTACAACAAGTACTTCATTGCAAGTACATGTCCAGCATACAAGTGTCTGCCAGGTTGGGGAAAAACCTCCAGCATCAAACTTTGACCAAACTCAGTTTATAAATGCTTCATTTATAATAAGTGTCAATAGATCTTTACTAAAGGGTTCTTATAGTGAGACATCTGTGTTAAGTTGTTTCTAGTTGGAATTTGGTACAGAAACCAGGTTGTGGAATCCGATCAGTGTGATCATAAATGGTTAAACTATGATTTATTGAACATAAATATTGACAATAGTTAATCCTTATGAACCTTTTATAGGTGACTTGTCTGAATAATTCACAAAAAGAATAATGAATATTTCAGCAAAATAACATGCTGGAAATTTCAGAGAAGAGTTGACGTGATTTTTAAGACTGTTTGAAACATTTACGTATATTTTGGGTCTTAAAACATTCCTAGCAGATCATTCTTGTATGGTATTTGTTGATCGAGTAATGTCAATCTCTTAACAGCCAGTATAACCAGGAGGAATAAAGTCACACAAAACCCTTTTCAATTTTCATATGGGAGTCTGACTTTTATTTAAACAGACTTACAAAATACTGAACCTAAATCTCTGAATCAGTTTATCAACACAGAAACAGAATAATACTGTAATGAGGTACCCGGTGTAAATGCAGGATTATATAGTGAAACTTGATCGGCTCTGCAGAACAAACAGCAGGTTGAAGCATGCAGCTGTCCATGGTGCTGAACTTACACACCCACAAAGATAAGTTCTAGGTAACGTCTCTATTTGAGGGAATGTTTTGCTGCACCATAAAGATATTAAGATCTTAAATGCATCATGTGAGCCTGAATCTGGTTGATTCTGAACTTTTAATCAGTCTGACTGTCAAACTGTCTGGCAGCACCATGTTTCCCACAAATATTTGTATGTATCGGAAGCGTTTTTGGTATGAACACTTTTGAGGACCTTTGACTGACTGCTCAGAATGAAACAGAATAACAACTACCAACTGAGCTTTATTGGTTGGTTGATAACAATCATTACACAGGTACATCTATAAACAAATAAAAAGAAACTGCACACTTGTACATGATACAGATACCTTACCCCCATGTGAATATTGCTACTGCTGGTATGTATTTGACATTTCAAATAATGTACAGTTTTGTCTGCTGGCATTGAAGAAGCCAGTCTCAACACTTTGTTTTTATGGATAAACACCTCATTAGCTTGGCTAAGAGAACAAATTCCATTTTTACCATCCTTACAATGTACCATTACACACTGCATACAGAAGATTGAAAACTCTTTTCACAGCAGCTATACAAATTTATTGCAATGCTATCACAGAACAGAGACACAACCAACACACGAGATGCACAGTTCGGATAGGGAGAGCTCCAGTACTAGGGATTTTGGGTTTAGTGATCAGATTTCATATGCAAACTGCATGAGTACAAGAGTTAACTTATAGGAACAAAGCTTACAAACATTCTAAAACACTGTACTCCATTATAAACAATAAAACAATGAGTTGCCCTGTGTCTTTGTCCGTCCCCAGCACAATTACATGCTCTGTCCCTTATAAAGCATATGGAATGTAATCCAGGCAGGCAAGCTTTCAGTTGTTGACCCCGCTCCTGTGAACGGCATGCGTGCGTGTTGACACCGCAACCGGGCCCGCACCCTCCCCTCCTTCACATTTAAAACTGAAATGAAATCCACTGACAGTAACAACAATGACCGCGACTTTCATGGCGAAGGAAAGTTTTGGGATGTGATGAAATTCTCCGTCCGACTTTTTTCTTCTTCTTTCATTAAAAAAAAGTGTTCTCTACAATCAAACTACTAAAAAACCTGTATTTAGAAAATAGTTGATAAAAATATTCCCCTGAATTGTACAAGAAAAGAGGTACAGGGAGCACTGGTAAAAGATGTGGTCAGAGATGTTATTCTGCTGCCTCATCTTTTTGTTCAGCTCCGTCTGTAGCTGGTGCCTGGAACACACAATTTAAGGATGTCATGGACGTGTTGTCAAGTAGATACGCTTTATTTTGATTGTTTATATATGAACCCTACCTCTTCCTCGGCTTTGGCTTCGCCGTTCTCAGCAGGGGCCTCTGGTGCTTTCTCCTCGGGCTTGGCCTTCTCCACCTCCTTGGCTTTCTTGGGCTTAGCAGGTGCCTTTTGCTAGCAAACATATTAACCAAATTAGGACAAACACACAGATAAAATAGAGTTGAATCGTGGCAAAACAAAACCAGGTCTCACCTTTGGCTTAGGTTTAAGCTCTGTCTTTGTGATCGCAGGTTTCTGTAGGGGAGGACAGTTTGAATGTTAGCAATAAGAATGCAGACAGCAGCATGCATATAGCGCAGGACTTTTCTGTACTTACATGTTTCAACCTGAGAGATCTCCTCTTTGGCTGCAGAGAAAGAGAACAGACAGGGGCATCACTTTTCATATTCCGTGTAGGAATGTGTGAAAGGGTGTTACTGACCCCTGGTGGGCGAGCAGACTAACTGCTTCATTGTCTTTATGATGAACTAAAAACAAAATGATTTTCATCTTACCGCTGATTCGCTTCCTGCGCCTGCCTGTGAGAAAAAAACAAAAAAAATAACATTAATAGAACTGTCTCCTGGGCATGGGGTTTAACTAACAGTTGTGTAAAAGAGCTCTTCCAGGCAGACTACCATGTCTGCACACCCAGTTTTATACATGATAAAGTTCATGCACTGTGATGTGTTGTAAATATGGAGCTCATTACTCCG
Source organism: Macroramphosus scolopax (assembly GCA_901007825.1). NCBI lineage: Eukaryota > Metazoa > Chordata > Actinopteri > Syngnathiformes > Centriscidae > Macroramphosus > Macroramphosus scolopax. The sequence goes on along the minus strand of CAAKHC010014667.1, from coordinate 19,964 downwards.
GATAAAACCTCTGCATAAAAACATTTAGCAACATTAACACAAGCCATATGAGCAAGTCTAGTGTTTACATCTTTTAGAGACCATATTTGTTGGCTCACCAACAAGATTGGATACAGATGTCAATCAGTTTAAGATGTAACATAGTTCAAATAACGGGGTTGTGGTTTGGTCGTGTCTCCTGTTAGTGATTCCCCCCACAGTAAAGCTCCGGTGACGGGGGGCGGGCCCCGCCTCCTCACGACACATGCATTCATTGGTAATAAACGGGGTTGCCGGTGCACGGCGGTACCGAGCAGTGCAGTGATGTTCCCGCCATGAATTTGAAAAAGGACACTCCGAGATGCTCAGCGACTCTGTCGGTGTGGTAGCAGAATGGACTAGAATCCCCAGCAACAGGAGCAGCGCCGCTGACAGAGGCTCGCCATTACATAACCTACAACTGGCCTGAGCCACAATACACACAGACACCAACACACGACGACCGCCTTCCAAGAAACCGTCGCCGCTGATAATGGCGGCCATGAACAAAAACAACACATGCACCGAGCGCTTAATAAAATCCTTTTACCAGTATTTTATAACATACCACGAGTTGGCGTCCATACAAAAGTAACAGAACAGTCACTGAATAACATGCTGAATTCTATGTTTTCAATTTCAGCCTCAATCACAGAAACTTTCGTGTCCAGCGTGACGACAATCAATATGCCGCCAACTTTCTCTGCAGAAAAGCGATCTGTCCACGGAGAAAACACTCCGCGCATTTTACCACACTGCAAATAACGCGGTTATATGTAATTTCCACTGTGCATATCTGCATTCTGAGATTATAAAAAAAAAAAAGCCCGGGACACATAAGACCACTTGGCACAAAGATAATCACTGCACGGCAGATTAGAGCAACAATCAAGCACTTGAACAACCCCAAAACTAAACTCGCAGCTGCAGACGGAACATTGTTGACATTCGCCCCGGGCAGAAATAATTTGAAGAAATTTGAAGCAACAATCTTAACAACTCGAGCTGTAACCCGCCGCTGCAAAGCGGGTTATAAACGCTGTAGTACTGAATGCACGAAAGATCACGGTCTACTTACTTTGCTCCTTTTAGGCATGGTTGGTTTGTGTGGGGTGATTTTGAAAAAAAAGGATAAAAAGAGCTAGCTGTTACTGACTACTGGAGGAAATGCAGTGGTATATTCACGATAAAGCGGTACCAGTACAGTCTAATACAGCGCAGCGAGCCGTTAATGTTCCATTGGAAGAAAAACTAGCTGAAACCGGATTGGATTCTCCCCCTCCCTCCCTATTCAAACCGTATAGTTCCTGCTTGATTGACGGGGCTATGTCCCGCCCGCGCCGCCCCCTGAGTGGTCCAAACAGCGGTCACTTACAACATTTCAAATGTGTGCTCTCGTCTGCGTGGCCGCGTCACACGTCACTCAACAAATATGGAGAGCCATTTGTCTCTGCTGCCATCTGCTTTAACAAGGCAAAGATGTCGTGAAGTCTGTTTTTCACACTGCCAGGGGACAGTTATTTCACTGGTTCTTCACCAGCTTGTAATGTCAGAGCGTCACCTCTAATGTGGGAGGGTGGATGTGCTTTAAATTCTGCGCCTTTTCTTCAGTAAATAAAACAGACATTTGCATTCGTGTTGACAGCAGACTGAGAGAGGGGTGTGCTCCCCGGTCAAGTCTTTTGTATTACAGCTTGTGAAAATGGCGACGGGATAAGTGTTACTGGCTGCCTGTGCTCTTGTGCAACCTCCTGTCCTGTGTTGCCGCCGTCGACTCGCTCCATTGTGAGCGGGAGCTCAAAACATGACTTCAGTGGAAACAACCGCGCTGGTGTTCCGGCTAAGTGAGGACTTCATTACAGCACTGCCACATCTCCCCCGACACACAACAGACCTCTTACTTCTCACAGGAGACACAGAGCATGGAGGGTTTCTGAAGTCTCCTTCAGGAGAACACACAAGCGTTCCAAATGTTTCGATTTTTATTTTATTTTATTTTATTTTTATTTTTGGGGGTTTGTGTGTGTGTGCAGAATATGAATATCATATATCAGCCTACAGTTAATGCAACCCAATGTCATTTAGACGCCATAGGACAAATTAACTTTTCACAGTTTTTGAATACAATTTTTTACAACAACCATTTATGATTGTTCCAAGGCTATATTACATTGGACCAACATTGCCTTCACATACTTATACCTCTGCATTATTCAGCTTTGTTGGATGCTATTACAAGCCAATACAACTTTTTAATTCAGCACATCTACTGTTTGATGATGTGAATTATGATGAAAAAAAAAATCAAACTGCAAAACTTCAACTCATCACAACAAACACGTATCCTCTCCTTAACTGACTGTTTGATTTCGACAATCCCCAATGTGGTTTCAGCAGGAAGTACAGATGCAGTTTCTCAACAATCGTCTTTCATGACCACTGAAAATCAAGAGAGTAATGGAAGCAGCTCTGAAGCAGTCACATGTTTTCTTATCTCTAAAATGTTTACAATGCAATCACACCTGGGTCATTTAGATGATGTGATAATTTAAATGCAAAAGGTTGAAGTATTTGGTACAGTGCTCTTTTTGTACTAGAAGATACTTTTATATCATATGGTAATGGTTCTTATTTCTGCGAGAAAATAAGTGATTGCAATATTTTTCACGTGATTAGTTATAGGCTTATTGTTCAATGATACATTCAAACTCTAGTTTAAAGGTATTTGTGAGCTGCTCTGTTGCCACTGGGGCTGGAATCCTCTTCTAACTGGTGTGAATGTCATTCAACGGATCTGAATTCACAATCAAGTGACATTTCCTGCAGGGCTGCATACAACAGCAGATTGAGAAGACATTGAATTATATTCAGTTTGAAGGATTCTTCCAATCCACGTCACACGTATCCGTCAGATTTTACTGTTAACAAATAAAAAATACAGGTCAGAGATTTGGTCTCCAATTTAAAATTCTGCTAGTACGATACATGTAAGGTACAGCAATGAATCATCCCTCCGTATGATCCCTTTACTACCAGCGCTGCAGTCATGATGGAGGGTAATTCAGTGAGACCTGGAACGAGAATGAGGTTGTGTGGAACCTATTAGTTTGTTACATTGGAAGATTCACTGTCAGTCCTGGACTAGTGGCCGAGACTTAAAGGTGTTCATGTAAAAATGAAACACCTCTGGAAAGTTGCTAGCAAGTTTCAGACAAGGTAGCCCATCCCCCATCTGACATCCTGTAGATTCACACAAATAAAGGTGTCTGCTTCCCTGTGGACACTAAGGTGCAAACAACTAGTGTATGTTGAAATGCTACCATATTAATGAATTCAGAGTATCCCACTGTCCCATTCAACAAAACAAGTTCAGGGTTGAGGTTGCATAAAATACCTGTAACTCTTGTTGTCACCTAAAATAAATGGCTAAATGGAAGCATTGGAAGAGTGTGGGGCAGGATCACCTTCAACAGAGTACAAACCTTGATAACAGAAACCAGTTCCACAAGTTTCAAATCCTTGTGCCATTTAACCGTACAACATGTCGACACACACAGGGTTTCAACACATCATATTTCAGCTTTGAGGATCACATGAAGCTGGAATTATGTTTATGTTCCTCTCTCTCATTCAATCAACTTCATGCTGAAATTTAATCGAAACTGGCTAAAGAAGTATGTGAACGTTCGTTAATGGTGCAGATATGATCTGTGACTCTCATTACATGTTTTGGAAATGTGGTCTGATGTGTCATCTGTATGTTAAAGGCCTTAAAGGGCCAGTTTCTGATAACATTTGAAGGCACAGTAAGCATTGTTACAACAGTAGTAGAACTTGGATAATGTGAGAGCAACTGTATTCAAACACACGGAAAGCCCCCATTACAGGAATAACATCATAATGGAAGAAGTGCTAACAAGTCTGCCTTTCATTTGTAATGTCACTGTTTTATCCAATGGACTGGATTTTAAAATATCTAAAGATAATAAAGATAATACTGTACAATGTTTTATAATGTGTTGATCTCTAAGCAGAAGATATGTCATGAGAGAAAGGATGCAGCCGTGATTGGACATATGGAATACAGAACTGAGTTAGTCCTCTACGAGGCAGTACAGTATACTGCAGGCGGCCATCGGCGGTGGATCGTAACACAGTGGAACATCAAGCTGCTGACGAAATCAGTGCTCAGGGCAACACGGAGGGAGTCCGATGTACAGCATTATCTCTTTTATTATTTGAAACGGGACCCGGTCGGGCAATGCGGCTGTGAGGTCTGTTGATGTGAAGTAGCTGCAAAATCAAGAATGTGCCCATATTACATCTTCCAACGCTGAACTGAAGCGCAGATTGCAAGGTGGCTTGCAGACCTGGATTATCATCCTGTCTCATACAACTGGGTTTGGAAGACAAGTCCTTGAGTTGTAAAGGAATAGTCTGCAGCTCTGTAGGGGTCTCCATGTACTGTATACACAAGGACAGCAGGGGGCAAGTGAAGGGTATAAGAAGGGCAGAGGGCGTTAGGTAGGCCTCACATAAGAATGCTGTTATGGAGGAGACTTACCATCCCAGCTGGTGCCTGTTGTTGTCTTATCCCTCATGTTTACGTTACCGTTTTCCCTCTCTAATCCTAAAACTGGAAACAGTAGAGAGTTACTGAAACTGAAACCAATTATGTTTATTAAATTGATCATTTTAACCTAAAAGAAAAGGCAATAATGGAAAGTACGCTTTGTTGTTTTGGCACATACATGTAGTATACTGTATATGAATTAATTTTAGGATAGTGCAGCATTGCGATGGGTTAGAGACGTAACTGGAACAGACAATGGCATAATCATCAGGGACGAGGGACTGGATGAAGGACCAGGTGACCTCATCCAAAGCCTCTTTGACAGAGGGCAACGTGCTAATTCATCTTCTCAACTCTCTCTGACGGACACTCACACCGTCACATAGCTGCTGGTTAAGTCTTGTAGGTTGACAGTGGTGTAGTAGGTGCTGCAGTCCGTGGTGACGGATGCAACTATGAAAGGATGCGCTGTATGTAAAGAAAAGCTGAGTCTCGCTCTCTCTCTGTCTTACTAAGTGGATTTCTCCAATACGGGGAACGGCGGCCTTCCCATATGGAGCAGAGGATAAACTCAGATTACACCAGTTTATGAGAGGGGCTCCAAACGGACTGAGGGACATCTAGGACATACAGACCTATTGCAACACTCAAGTGATGTTTTATAAATGGTCAGTTCACATGAAGTTAAACCCAAAAATAAACCTAACCCAAAGATTAAAATATGGTCGTACATATTTTTCTATATTAAACAGTATTTTATGCTGCAATTTTTAGTTCTTCTAGCTTCCAACTGCTGAACACTTTCCTATCCTTTCTCCTCCTTTCACACGGTTTCAACTTCTCTTCTGAGGTTTTTTGTAAATGAGTATGATGAGAACATTTTAATCTAGTGAATATTTAAAATATATGTAATTACATACAAACAACAGGAAATGACAAATGTGAACCGCTCGTCATTCGCTGCTGCATCTTTTAATAACACATCAGGTTTGGATGTGTGCACCCAGTCACACAGGAATGTGTTGCAGTTTTGAGGAAGGGGCGCGCCCATGATCTGCCTTTAACACACTCATTTACATGTGAGAGAGGGTGGAGTCTCGCCCCTGTGGCAACACGGCCTAACAAGCTCAGTAACAATAAACCTAAGTCGGCTTTAACCATTGATTAACCAACAGCTGACACAACAAAAAACTAATCCCACAATAGAAATTACTTCAAGGTCTGAAGGCGAGCCTTTTTTTTTTAATAAATGTATTTCATCGTGGAGTAATATCTTCGTCCTCCAGATCCGAGGGCAATTACTGTTTGGTTGCACAGAAACAAAAGGGTGGTTAGATGTTCCAGACATCAAGCTGCCGTTATAATAATGAGTACATATGATGAGATATGAGTGATGATCTCTGACACAGAGATCTCGCTTCTGGTGGCAGGAGAAACCCCAGATTTATTGCAGCCCATATGCAGGGGATCAGAGGGCTGCTACCGCTGACCCTCCCCCCACGTTTTTCATGGTTGTCTGCTTGCTTCTGCCTATACAATCTCAGCTGTGTCTGGAGACATGCCAGCTTGTGCTATACTGCTACCCTATTAAAACCAGGACTGTGGGCCAGAGGAAACAATAAACCGAACAGTGGAAAGACATGTGTCACTGCCAGGTTCTCAACTGCATCATGTGAAATCTGCTAATCAGGAGGCCGTTCCACTGAGAGACTTTTCAAATGCTTTGGTTGAAAATGAGTTCCCGAACCAATTGGAGCCTTTTTTTGTGTTAATTTCATGCCAGCTTTTTCACTTAACAACATGGTGACTGAAAGTGGGGGAAGAACATGTGATAAAATCTGCAGTAGCAGTGTACCACATAGAGCTCTGATTTAGTTTCAACCTCCATGTGTTGGAAATATTTGGAAGATGCCTGCAAAACATTAATTCTTATTTTGATTTAGACTGAAACCAAATCAAACATGCATTTTCTGGATTTAACGGAGGTGAAGTCCATTTTAGTTAATCTGTATTTATGCAAGCAGACACTAACTTTAAGTAGAATGTGGACAGTATAAGTAACCATACACATCAGTTAAATTACCAAGCCCGTCATTCACCATCACTGTCAAGTGTAGCAATTGTAAAGTGTATAACAGTCATGCATTCATAGTTGATGTATGTTGTTTCTGTGTCAATTATAAGCAACTTTTCCGGTGTATGGAATATGTTGGTATGCATGCATATACACACACCTCCCTGCCATAATGAAGTACAGAGGTTTGTATGAGCACAACACGATCCCACACTGACCTCTAGGGGTGAACAAGGTGAACATCTCTTGTTTAAAAGGGGTTGTGCAGCTCAACCTGCAAAGCAAAGCGGCTGACAGATCTTCAGCTACATGCTTCAAACAGCACAACAGTCCAGATGACCTTGGCGAGGAGGATCTTGTGGCAGTAATCCCACAGACAGTCACAGGTCCACAGGACGCGCCACAACAGGAGTGTGAAACCTTGTTTACGTGATCACCATCGTCATTCAAGCTGCTGGTTTGCATTTGCAGTCTGAGTGGCAGTGAAGGAGATCAGTAGCCGAGTAATGTATTTCCGAGTAATACATTTAGTTGGTGATCATCCAGAATCAAACAAATCTTGAATACAAAGAAAACTGCTTTTTATTTAAATAAAATGCCAGTAAAAAAAAAAAACAAGATGTCTGATAACCTGAAATAATTTAGCCTAACTGATTAAACCATTCAAGTGAGCCATGTGATTTACAGGAGAGTAAATATCTGGTCACATTATAAAAAAAAAAGGTAAACCTGCACCTTGTGCCAATATATACTTCCATTATCTTTACTAAAATAGTGAGAAGTATCAGGAGTAACATTATGGTATCTTACTTTATGTTTCATTGTAACAACTCTACAACATACTGTGGAGACTTGACTTGATATTATCATGACATATGTTGTCTCTTAGTATGTTCCTGCTGCTCAGCAGAAGAGGAGGTTAACCGAAGTGCTTGTTTAACCAAACCTTGATCTCTCTGCCAGATCTTAACCATAGAATGGCAGATGCCACCCAAGTAGCAGCAGTCAACAATCCTATTTACAATACGTGGTGTGTATACTTGGTTCTCTACGCACTGGGGTCAAAGGTCAGGTCACTCCAGGAAAGAAGCTGCTCTCTACTTCCTCATTATAGTGATTATGGTCTAAAG
>CAAKHC010014667.1:0-11717 GCA_901007825.1 Macroramphosus scolopax | reverse complement strand
GTTTTTCTGACCACCTGGTCAGTGTTTAATATTTGAACTATGTTTGCCCTCTACTAACTCATCAGAGCTCCTGGTTATTTATCTGGCTGCTAAATGTTGCTATATGTTCACAAGTTGGCCGCTAACTGTTAGTTTGCTGTTTGGTGCTGAGGCGGCAGTAAACTTTGTCTTTTAAAGGGCCCATATTATGAAAAAAAATCAATTTTCGCTCGGATTTGGGATCATATCTTGTGTCTCTGGTGCCTCTACGGGCATACAAACTGAAAAAGAAAACTATCTATGCAATTTTGAGTGAGACACGGGTTTCTGAATGTATCCTGCCTTAAGTCTCTGGGCGAGCTGTTCATAATCAGTAGAATTCAGTGACGTGTTCTGCCCAAAAATGTGCATATTCCCACCCTCCAATCAGACCGTGAAGTGACCATGTCGCCACCCACCAGGTACAGCGGTCACTTCTCCAATATCCGCCTTTTCTTATCGATTTGGAAGCCCCTGTTAGGAGTCACCATGTCGAAGCGCTATGGAAAGTGTTTTGTTGTTGGCTGTAAAAATGAGCCAAATCACTCCATCTTGTCCCAGCCGCAGAGGACAGAAGAGCAGCATGGCTTAAATTCATTTTTGAAGCTAACGTCCCTGCTAAAGTTAGCAAAAAACTGTTGGTGTGTGCTAACCACTTCAAGACGGACTGTTTCTCCAACTTTGGTCGTACAAGGCAGGATTAACCTGGAGACTTCTTGTGAACGAGGGTGCACTTCCAACTTTGCGTGGAATACCTGCAGACGAGGGACATGTAAGTATACAATTTCTTGTAGATCAGCGTGAACTCGTGTGTGTTGTAGCAGTGTTTTGTCATTGAGAAGGAGGTGGCTAACCGCTAGCGCTAGCTTGTAGTTAGTGAGCAGTCAGCGGGCTTTCTCTTGCAAAGTCATTGACCAGCTACGGGAACTTTCTAAAGTAATGCATTTGTCTATGTACGGGTGTACAACTGCAGCCATGTCAGTAACTTTCACACGTAGTTCTATCTAGGTTCTAGTACGTTAGTCGACACCAAAGATTCTCGAGCGAAGCACTCTCCCCGTTGCCATGGTGATAGTTAATGAGTGGAGAGTTGGTAAATGAGCAGCAGCTCATGAATATGTAATGAGCAGCAGAAACAGCGCATTCTGAAAGGCACTGAAACAGAGTACAAGTAGGCAAGAATCTTTTCCAAAAAGCTATTGCGAGCAAACAACTCCAGAAACATGTGTCCTGGAACTCATAGACCCATTTTAACTTGTTGTAAAAGAGTCATCATATCAGCCCTTGAGCTTGAGCTTGTCTAGGAAAACAGCTGCCAGCAACACTGTGAGAGTCAAACTCGACTGTAAAGTTGCAGCCAGACATCTCAGCTATTGGAGCTTCTGATATTACACATCATCATAGGATACATTAATTATAAAAAATATTTATTAAAGCATAGAACACAGTATAATATAATGTTCAGAAGTAAATCAATAATCAAGGTAGATGACATCTTTAGGAATTATCTAATTAAAGCTTAACACTGAAAACCTCAGCATGTCGTCTTTATTTGGACTTTGTGTGGGTGGAGTTTGATCTTCAGTTCATTTGAATGGGACCAGAATGATTCAAATATTGTTACAACTTCATTAGTGCACTTTCAGGATGTGACACCTTTTTCCTCAGGACGATTTCATGGCCAATAACAGATATACTTTATTTTTCATTAACAGTTGTAACTAGAGTGGACTATTAGAACAATTTTATATGTCATGTTGAAGAAATATTGTATATAAAATAAAAAAAAGGAAAAATTTGTATATTATATAACGCATATATATTATAATGCATGTACCTAAACTAGAATTTCCCTGAACGGCAATAATACCAGACAGGTGCTGACTCAACCAGGGTTTCATAGCGTCAGGCTTCTGATAAGAAAGACACACCTAATGAGGACGTCAGCCTCCACTCCCAGCCAGGCATCCGACTGGGACTTTATGAACTGACAGGTGCTGTGAGGAGATAGGGGCTGGGTTTCAATGAGCAGACCTGAACCTTGATCCCAGTGAGAGTTTCACCTCCACAGGTGGAGTCCTGCTGCTCACCTGCTGTTTCAGGAAATGAAGATTTGATCCATGACACACACACACACACACACGCAGCAGGATCTATCACGCACACAGTACGTTTGTTTAACTGGAATATTCACTAATAGACCAAATCCACAAGATTCTTTTCTGGACATTTCTTTGGACAAAGGTCTCCTCGAAAGTTTTATCTTTCAGGATAAGGACACTGGCAGGACTGTTTCCTGAAAACATGGCCAACCTCTGTTGCATCTGGATATTGCTGTGTGCAACCGGAGGTCAGCTTTAATTTTTATATAACGATGATGATACAAAGTGTGTATGAAACTGATAATTGTATGTTATTTAGATGAATAACAAGCTGTGAGATGGAGTTAAGGGTTGAGAAGCGTAATAATTGTATTTGTTTGTCTCTGTGCTTTTGAAAAATAATTGATAATGTGATATATCTATATTTATCTATGTGAAGTTGTACTAATATAGATAGATATAATTCAGTTGGATTCAAAGACAATCATACCGGTGGAGAAATATGATATATATCTAACATATCAGGCTTTTGCTTCTGAAGAGTAAAAACTGAACCAACACTACAAGGAGACACATGATGCAGCAGTGTCACTTCACTTGAGAAGTGTTTGTCCGTCCTGAACATATCACATTGTGTCCTTCTTGTCACATCTGGATTAAGTTTTAATTGGATTATAACTTTACAAATAAAGTCAGCACCATGTGGCTCTTCATCATCAGGAAAGTTATGACTCTCTGAACACCACAGCTGATCAAACTGCCTTTTGTACCTTTCTATAGTTGTTACTAGTTAACTTTGGTGTTGACTTTTAAGAAAATGATCTTAACCAAAAAACTGTCTCAAATCCAATCAGTTATTCTCCTCACAATTCAAACAGGGGCGCTAATTCCAGACAAGTGATATTTGAGAAACACACAAATTACTTTTGCTAACTCTCAAGATGCAACAATGGCAACAAACCATCAAAGAAAACATCCATGAACTCTGCTTCAACTCTGCTGCTCGACATATGAAGGATTAGTCCAGATAAATGCTGTTTGAGTTTCAGTCTTAAACCAACCAAGTACCTTGTGCAAACATGTTTCAAGCACTGGTTTGAAAAGAGTGTTAGCATGCAGTCCTCCTTATTGTCCTGAATGAACATCAACCAAAGTTGAATCTCAGTGGAAAGTTAAAAAGTTTTTTCCTTTGACTTGGTTCCATCTAGCTGCAACACATCAACACCTGCATCCTCCAAGATGTTTGTGTTTCAAGTACAGGGTCCAGACATGACCATCTAACAGGACGTGGGGGTTCAGCCACTGTGTAGTTGATAGAAAAGGGTTTCCTGTGTATGCTGTAGCCATCCATTGAGTAATGTACTGCACAGCTGCACCCCATAAAGGAAAAGAACATAAAGATGTCCATTGCTGTGTTGTCTCTGTATTTCAGTGGTGATGGGGAAGTTCCAGCTGGAGCCTCTCAATGCAACAGTTCTACAAGGCTCTGATGTCCAATTCAACGCCACAGTGCCAGGAGTCTGGAATGCCATGACCTGGACTGTCGATGGATTTCTGGTCCTCATTGTCCCTTCAAGTGGAATTATAAACTCCTCCTTCGAGCAGTATTCTGCCAGATTCTGCTCTAGCGGTGACAAAAGCTGTGTGGAGTTCACCATCCACAAATCAACCCGTTCGCTTTCTGGACCGGTCACCTGCTCTGTGGAGGGAGCTTATGGATCCAAGACTGCGCAGCTTTATGTACAAGGTATATCCATAACATCCATTAAGCTGTACATAAATATATAGTATTCAATCACTGGGGCAGCATGGTGACTGGTAGTTTGAGGGACAAATGCCTTTTTTGTTGTTGTGTTGGGCTTGTAGTTCCATCTCATCCCAGACATCATCACATTCATTGTACTCAACTCCAAGAACTTGCTGTTCACCAAGCAGCTAGCTGAATTAGCTGAAATAGAGGTGTAGTGGCTCCACTTCCTCTGGAGGGCAGCAGTGAGCTGCATTCATCAGCAGCTTCAGGAACATGATGGCGATAAAGCCCTGTGGGTTTTCTGTTGATGCACTGGTTAACAGTTAGAAATTAATATTGACAAGATGACGACAATTTCTTGAAACAAGAATAATGTGAAAAAAAACATGCATTTGTCCTTGTTAGCTGGTGCAACATTGGGAGATATTTCCTGGGAGCGGGAGGACAGCCTAATAAAACCTTTAGAGCCTGTATCACATGACTGAAATAGAAAAAGTATTTTCTTATACATATTTATTCATATTATTATAAAAGCAGGCACAGAAATGACTCGTAAAATGTGTCAGCCATTAATCACATGTGAGGTAATTATTGCATGTCAGGTTATGTTAAAAAACAAGAACTCACCCACAATGTGCTTTGCTTTCACTCAGCTTTTGAGAAGTGCTTGCAAATAGTTAAAGTTGTTCAACAAGAATCATTTACTGTAAAAAGACAACACCGTGACATCTTGATTCAGCTATCAGAGAGTAAATCTGGGGGATATCTTGTATTTTTCAGATTATGCTTTGGATAAAATGTCCATAAAAGACGAAGCTCACAATGTCTCAGTCCATCTCTGACTAGAAATGCATTCGTAGTTTGCATCGCTCCTCCCAGGCCAACCAGGTCATTTAACATTTAGCCAGATGTACATATACGTTCTTCACCCACAAGGATTAATGAAAATCGGCCTGGTTTTTGGAATCCTGCTAACAGTCAGACAAAAGGGGATCTTGCTTTAACTATTTTATCACAGACAAGACACTGAAAGAAATCCCATCCTCAGTATCAGACCAGCTTAATTAGTGGCTAATTAGCCCCGACAGCAAGGTTATGTTTTTAAAGAGACTGTCTTTGTGGTATTTGATGTAGGATTTAATCATTAATTTGTATTTTTTTCCAGTAGTCTTCCCCTGTCAATGACTAAGCTGGCCCCTGGGTCAGAATCTAAAGAACATGGTGTCTACTCCTGACTTCACCCTCTTCTCCCCCTTCTCCCAGAGAGTGGTACCGTCAATATCAAAGGAGGGAATGTGACGGTGGACCAGGACCAGCAGGTGGAGTTCCAATGTGTAGTAGCTGCTTGGTTCCCCACCCCTGTTGTTAGCTGGACTAGGAATGGCCAAGCTGTGGACAGCAGCTTGTACAACAGCACCAGCGTGGCTCATGGAGATTACTTCAACTCCACCAGTGTCCTGAAGTTCACGGCAGTGAGCGACGCTAAAGTGGAGTGTCTGGCAACGGTGCCGGCACTAACAAACCCACTGTCCAGCTCTGTCTTCTTGGTCGTTGGTAAGAGGAAGTCTTCCACCACTCTCCATATGTACGGCACAAATCCTCTTCACCAACTTATCTGCTCCCGTGCTCTTCCAAATTTGATTTCGGGAGTGTACTCTGATTTGAAGCCAAACTAAAACATCCAAGCACAAGATGGTTTCTGTCATTTTAGGCAGTTCTTATCATATTCGATTGATTATTGATAAGTTTGGATTTGATTGTATATAAAGAGGGTGTGTCGTTATCATTGACAGCTGCCGGGTGGGGGGGGGCAATACTAGCTGTCCATGACAGTTGTAGTTTGTTTCAAAGCATGTGGTCATGATAGGTCCTGTTAGAAAAGTATTTTACACATAACATTCTACAAACTACAGGTGATGTTAACACACGGGTGAAGAATAACCTGATGAGATCCAGTTTTAATTTGATAAACCCCCACACAGCATGCACTTTAGGACAATTCTCTTATCAACCTTACAGTGCTGCACACATTGCATGGATAACATATTATACTGTTCTTTACAGAACATCACAGCAATTTGCAGGAGAAAAGGAAGGCTTATATTAATGTCTTTAAGAGAAATATATACAGTTTATAAGTGCAAGGGATTACAGTGGGTCAGAGAAGCTGCACATTAAAATATATTTTTCATCTTTTGAGCCTTCCCCTCTTAATTCTGGCCTTCCTCCTCTGGCAGTGCCCCCGCCTCCTGACTGGACTGTGCTGATAGCGGTCGTCGTCTCTTTTGGAGGATTTGCTCTGCTTGTTCTGCTCATCCTTGGAATCATCTTTTACCTCAAACGTAGGAAAGAAAAAAGTAAGACCGTTTGTCTGACTACAGGATGTGATGGAAGAGTAATAAGAAGAATATTGTTGCTGTTCTATACTATATGAAAGCCCATCAAGTTATAATCTGTCCTAACATAAGAACCAAGGTCCTCAGTAACCACCCATGTATGTAACATTAACATTATAATATTAATTGACTAATTGTATAATCAGTCCCTTATCTTCTTCCACTCCAGAACCCAACTACCTCGATGAAATGAGGTAAGAAGACACTGCATTTATATTGTTTAATTAATTCCAATTACCTTGAGTTACAGCACATACCTGTGAATGTTTGTACAAAATAGTAAAACACTGTCGTCCTACATTTCTGTGTTCAGTAAGAGAGTGAGGACACAGAGCCAGTTGAGTGAGGTCGGTCCAGCTGGACTGGGACAAGGTCAAGTTAACGCAGGATATGTGACAGATGGTCAAACAAGTAAGACTGATGGGTTCATGAATCAAACGCTCAGATTTTTATTGAAGCCTGACAGAATGCCACTCTTCATGCTAGGTTATGTTTTACAGCTTTGATTTACTTTGTGGCACAATCAGATCAAAGCTCTGGCCCTCGTTTCTGTTCACAGGTGTCCCTCCAAGTGAACTCACCGACAGTGGCTTCTCCCAGACAGTTGGCTCGCACACTTGTGAGGTAAGATTGTGTGTTGTTCAGTAGTTCGCTATGGTGATCAGTGGTTGCATGCAGAGGTGTGTGCTCGGTGACGCAGGTTAAGACAAAGGGTGAATAGTTCACCTCTAAATCATGTCCCTGTGAGCAGTTCTTCCTCACTGATGCACCGACACTAACCGACTATAAACAGAATCCTGAAACACTGACGTGAAAACCGCTGGAAACTTGCAGATGTCAGTTTTGAAGTAAGATTTGTTTTCATCAACATCGCACAGAAAACTGTTTCTGTCGTGTCTGCGTGGAAAAGATTTAATTCCACTTGGCCTGGCTCTTACAAATGAATTGAAATAAATCGGAGGCTAAGTAATCTATAAATTTAATCTATTATCTTCAATTGAAACCCATGAACCATATTGTGTATCCTTTATCATCCTGGGCTGCTTCATCATCTACGACTGTTGTTTTCTTTTGCAGAGGGAGTACCGGGTACACATGTACAGTGCATTACGTGATCCTTCAGATCATCTTAGTAATGAATATGATACTTCATAAAGAAATAAACACCGTGATTACAACCTATTAATTACACGTGTACCTTTTTCACGGAAAACATGCTATATACAACATTTCTTTTCGGACAACAGTGAGTTCACCATGTTATAACTGCACATCTCAGCTATCTGTGGGAAACAAGTCATGTTGCTGTGTTATTAATGGTAATCTGCTTGGTTTTGTTTTTAGATGCCAGATGTGGTTAACTGTCGCCACGCAGGACATGGCCACCATCCGGCCTACAACGCTCCGGATGAATCCGGCTTCAAGAAACACAGACATGTCACCATTGTGTAAGAGGGGAGTTTCATGAGTCTCAGAAGGGAAGCACGTCACTGTGTCTGAAGACTGAAGGTGGAAAGAAGGACCGATGTGTTGGTCGAAGAGGACCTGCAGCACACGCTTCTGCCTTGTTCAATGATTGTATGATAAAAATGTCCTGGGTGTATCTGCACCTCTAGGTTCTGAATGGATCTTCTGAAAGTGCTGCAGGAAAGACCGCAACCGCACCACCATGACAGATGTCGGCTGTTTTAGTCGAACAGTGAAGCAAGAAGATTTAGAAGTTCATACTTTTTCAGATAAAATATAAGATTGAAACAGGCTTCTTATACGATTCAAATTGGCAAATTTCCAAAGAAGTTATGACTTGAATTTCTCCCCCAAAAGGAAACTAGCGCTGCGAGCAGCATTGAAACGGGCCCTCGCACGCATGTCGGGGTGTGCAGCAGTCGCCATATTGCACCCCATTCGGGTACATGTGTTGAAATATTTACACGATGTAAAATGTATTTTGTTTTCCAAAATTCTATGTTTATTATGCTGGAAATGTTTTAAAGATGTTTTATTTTGGAAGCTGTGAGAAAAGATTATTATTTTTATTATTTTTCATATTCTTCATATTCCATTCCTCTGTTTTGATTGGCCGGTGCTTTCAAAGGACTCTCCTCCAATGATGATGCTTTGTAATAACACTGTAATCTACTGTGTGTCCACACTTTGGTGAGATTAACATTTCAACCTTGTTAGTTACAGCTAAAAATAAATAATTCAGTATTTCATTATCATAATAGCTCATAATGAACTTTACCAGTGTACAATCCTCTCAGGTCCTACAAGACCTGTTATCTCCTCCCCTTCCTCTTACTTCATTGTTGAGCATGAGTTAGGAAGTGGGGCTTTTGGAGATGTCGTTCAGTGCCTGAAGACAGCCACTAAGAGAGTGACTCTATTCAGATATGGAGGGAAATCAGATTTGACCTGTGAGGACCGTAAGAGGTTAAATTAAAGATGGCTGCCAGTCCCTCGGCTCTAATGTTCTAACACAACGCTAAAACTAAATTGGGGATGCCCATTCATTTGGTGCTACTTTTGAGATCTCCAGAATTAAAGAAATTGCTTCTATATAATTCATTTCTAGCTCTTTTCCTTGTCTTCGAGGGCAAATACATTGTGGTACTGTGCTCGGGCCCTAATAAGCTCCTAATATTAGAAAGTGTTGAGAGTTATATTAAATGATTCCAATTTTGCAAGATGAATACAAGGAACAGAAGTCAGGAAAAACTAACAGTTCTTTGTATATCAGAGATGCCGGTGATTGTATTTGGGTTTGGTGAATTATTGGACTGTTTTACTGAACTGGAAGACTTATGCATGAAGACATTGTAAAGGTTTGAAGGGGTTGGTTGAGCTTTAGGATCTGATACGAGCCACCAATGGCAGATCCTCCTGTGTATGTTCCATCTATGTTGGAAATATGGAGGTTCAACTCCTCGGTTTTAAGTTCCCGAGTCAACGCGTTAGCATAAGCTAGTTGGTCTTGTTTTTAACAGTCGTCGATGTTAAACTCTGCAAGTTACAATATATCTCTTGTGGAAACTTTCTTGTTGTAGAAAAGTCCATTATTCTGGTTGTACATTGGCCCAAAGGCTCACTAAAGGTCATGGACATGATTTGGGGCAAAGTGAGCTCCAACAGTCCAAAAATGTGAGCAAGTCCATGAGGCCCTCAGTGAAAAAATTTGTTTAATTTCATTCAAATCTTTTCCATTAAAAGTTATTAAACCATGACCAATGCTGACAGATGTTTCAAGTCAGGACGTCAATAGATCTGACTGATGCTTGGGTCCAGATCCGGTAGATTCAGGTTCCCTCCGGCTCCCCGCTATCCCCCAGATGTGTGTTCTTGGTGTTGAAGCTAGTCAAGGCGAGAGCTGCGAAGATCCTCACATACACGGACGACTGGCTGATTCTCAGCATGTCTGTGTCTGTGTTACCAGGCTTGCTTTAATAAAACTCTGGAAAACCCATTTTCCACATTGAGAAATCACAAAAGTGTAAGTTACGGTCACTTTCATTTAGCATATTTTACTTGGGATTACTGTCATGAGCTCCAAATGAAAGAGGCTCAGCTTCCTTTGTCTGCATAATTAAACAAGCAACAGGCGGTAAGTAGCTGAAAAACTTATTAAAGAAGAGAACAAAATGAATGAATATATGGCTGGGATCATAACTATTGACAAGTAGTGTTACCACGACATGAGGAAAGTGTATGTTGACCAAACAAACCTAAATTGTGACAACATTTGCTCCTATTGAATCTTTGTGAGTAGAAGTAACAATACCAGCTTCGAATCATTTATTTGGATACAACTCGTGTCATGAAGATTAGCAGACGACAGTGTTGACACATGCACAGATTTGTGTATAAAAATACACAGATTGATCACATGGTAGTTTGATAAATGTATCTATTAGTTGTTCGTGTATTGTTGGAGTTGTTGTGAGTTTAGAGCAGTGGTACTCAACCTTGCCCTAATCAGGAGCCACATTGACGAAAAAATATTTTTGCAAGAGCCACAATCCAAAAACGCTCCTTTCCTCCCTGAAACCATTATGCATTTGAGAATATGGATATAGTAATATGTCACTAAGGAATGAAAAACATAATGTACAGTGCAATAACTGATTTATTATTTTCACTGCAACCACAAAACACACATTGCTGATCCTCACTGCTCATAAAAACAGATAACAGACAGCATGTTTACTGATCATCACAGTCCATAACAGCAGGTACAGTAACAGACAGCATGTTTACTGATCATCACTGCCCATAACAGCAGGTACAGTAACAGACAGCATGTTTACTGATCATCACTGCCCATAACAACAGATAACAGACAGCATGTTTACTGATCATCACAGCCCATAACAGCAGGTACAGTAACAGACAGCATGTTTACTGATCATCACTGCCCATATAACAGCAGATTATAGACAGCAGGGGTTGTCAGAAGAGTAATGTTTCAGTTTCAAAAACTTTGTCATTCACAACATACACAAAGTGCACGTATGAACGAAATGTCGTAGCAACTGCTTTCCAACAGCATTTTCATTTAAATAAGAAATATAAATATAAAAAAGTATAAAAAAGTAAAACACTGCACACATATTGCACTTGTATTTACACCTGTAAGATAAATTATTGCACTTAGATCTGTATACATTTTGTGCACATCCATCCATACATGTTCATGCATATAGGTCATACGTGCACATATACATTCAGATTGTTGTACTTACTTCACACTTTTTTAAAGTGGCACTTAAAAGAGCCGCAACTCGTCTTAAAGGAGCCGCATGCGGCTCGCGAGCCGCGGGTTGAGTATCGCTGGTTTAGAGTTTCAGTTACTTAAATGTTTGTTTAATTAGGAGCATACATATTATTATATATTATTACAGTAATATAAGACTTGTGTTTCTTCAGGTAAAATAGCGAATTGAAGTATTTCCGTGTCCTGTACGAACTGTTCTTCTCCCAGGGTGTTCAGGTACATAAACGCCCCTGGGACTGGCACACTGTTGGTCCTGGAGGGTGCCAACAAGCAAGAAGTAGATAGAGAGGAGTTTGGATGTAGCGTGTATGTATTTAAGTAAGATATGTATTGGTATTGAACAGGTTTACGTGTGGATGTATAAAAAGTTATTCAAATTCTATAAACAGTATGTTTGGTCGTATTTTAAAGTACATTTGTGAATATATGTTAAAGTAACCCAGTAAAAAGTATGAGCAGGCCAATTATTTGTACAGACATCCTTATATAAGACATCCAGTCTCTGTAGGAAGCTGTTGTACACAGTGCTATTTAAATTTCAATAGAGGCTGAGGCTGCAGGTTCTGATGGTGGGTGTTGCATAGTGTTGCTTTAACGGTCGAATGCAATCAGTAACCACTTCACACTCCACTCAGATGGAAATAAAAGGTCATTTTAAAGGACCAGTGTCTCAGATTTAG
>CAAKHC010014666.1:0-15898 GCA_901007825.1 Macroramphosus scolopax | reverse complement strand
AGTTGTTATATCAAATGAGAGTAAAACAGCAATATGCATTAATAAAGATATTTCTTATTTGCTTCAGTGTGTAAATTGTGTTGTAATTTGGAGAAAACTGAAAGAAATAAAAAAACGATAGTTGGAGATTTCATTCTCTTGCTGCTGGATTCTCCAGCTTCTGCCTTGCGGTGCAAAATATACTGAAAACTTGCAGTGATGCCAGCATTTCTATCCTGGCTTTGCCTTCAGGTTGTCGCCCTGAGGGTCTATTACTAATTTGTTCTCAAGGGCTGTCAGCGTTCTGCTCCTAAAAAAGAAGACTCTCAAAACTAAAAACAGTGCATCATTCAAGTGGTTTATGGAGTGTTGAACATCATTTGTGGGTTTTGAGTAAAAATAGATGAAAGGCTCACAGTCACTTCTTTAGAATATTTATATATACAGATAAATATATTTTTTCTTAAAATGGTTTATTCCTAAAAATATGTTGAATCTGGATTTTTTTTAACCATATTTTCTGATTTACTGAGTGATCAAAAAGGTATCCAATTCCTCTCCGTAGAAAATGTTTTACTTTAGTATATCAATTTAATGAAACAGATATTGTAATCCTGGATTAGTGTAAACCTGGATATTCTGAAAATATGTACTGAACATATTTAATGAGTTACTACCTTGATTTGCATATTCAAAAGTTGTTGTAAAAAAAATTCATCAT
Organism: Macroramphosus scolopax; assembly: GCA_901007825.1. Classification (NCBI taxonomy): domain Eukaryota; kingdom Metazoa; phylum Chordata; class Actinopteri; order Syngnathiformes; family Centriscidae; genus Macroramphosus; species Macroramphosus scolopax. Next base: position 15,198 of record CAAKHC010014666.1, on the reverse strand, counting down.
CTTCATGTAAGCAATGAAATGGGGTGAAATCATGGCGATATCTATTTGTTCAAACTTTACCCTATTTTAGAGTCTCCCTGCAAGTAGTACATAATATTTCAGTTGCAGTAAATAAAAATATATCTGCCATGCATAATAGATTAGCGTAGTGTTATATAAGCTTCAAGATTTAGAACATTATCTTTATCTGACTATATTCTCAACTCACTAGCTTGTCGTTCACAAACGACCTGTCTCAATTCACAAGGCAGGGAGCTCAATGAGCGCGACTACGGAAATGTAGAACTAAACGATCGTTTGAACCTGCGAAGAGTTAGTTCAGTTAAAGTATTGGCATTGGTAACACTGCGATGATAGAAAAAATGCAGAACTGCATCCTGGGAAAAAAATTCACTCCTTCGAGCCGGATTTGAACCAGCGACCTAAGGATCACCATGTAACCACTACAGTCCTCCGCTCTACCAACTGAGCTATCGAAGGGTGCTTAGCAGCGAAATAGATCAATAAGATTTTGAAACATCACTTTCCTATGAATGATTCATTAACCCTAATTGAACAGTGTTCGGTTCTGGTCATACGCACGCGCACGCGTGCTATCGGCAAACAGTTTAGAACGTTCGCATTAAAATTAACATTTGAGGTTAACCCTGTTGTAATATTCGGTGGATTTAATGTACTAACGAATTCAAACACATGCAATGAGGTCAAAGAAACATAACTTAGTTAGCGCAACTTACTATTCAAACGTTATGAAACGTTAATTGCCTGCTTTTGCCACTCTGTGCTTCGCTTTCAGCTAGTTGGCACGGATAGTTACGGATATAAAAACGTTTTTCAAAGATTTCAAAGAAATTTTGAAATTTTGAGAGCTAAATTAACGATAAAGCAACAATGTCATTAGAGTAATGTTACTGTTCTTGCTGACTGCTGGTAAAATAATAATTTAATTGTAAGGAACATTTATGTCCACTTTGATAATATTGAATTTCTCTTACAGACAAATATTTCTGGTGGTATAATGGTAATCATGGTTTGGCAATAACTGCTTACTTACACGTGAGGAACCCACTCAATGGGACGTGTAGAGGCTGTTGGCAGCTGTTGGCTGTCTCCCTGCTCAGTTTCAAATATGGGCACGGTAAATATGGCAACCCTTCGACGTGACAGCAATAGCAGCTAAAAACAGAACTGACACCAGCAAGATAGGAGGCCACACCAACCAGGACAAGCGCAGCAGGCCCAGTCTTTAGCTTAATGTTGTTCCAGTGTACATTGCTGTGACACAGCAACATTTTACTTAACTAATTTACCGGCGTTACTTGTCTTGTTTAGTGACTTTTCGGCAGGGATTTCTTTGATCTCGCTTAAAGCTTTTGCTCCAAAATGAATACCATGGAGAACTTGGAGAAACAGCTCATATGTCCCATATGCTTGGAAATGTTTACCAAGCCTGTGGTCATCCTGCCCTGCCAGCACAACCTGTGCAGAAAATGTGCCAATGATGTTTTCCAGGTAAGCAACAAACAAAAATACCACTGATATTATTAGTATTATTGTGAAAGTATTTATCAACTTTAAGAACACTGTTGTTGTGTATTAGCATCTCAAGCTAACAGTTCATGTCATTGGAACCACTGATATTTACATGAACCTGCCCCACTACATTTTGATCTATAATAGGCCTGTTACCAGTTACAGCTTGGATGACATACATATAATGTTTTCATATGCACATGTGATACATTTGTACATACTTTGTGTGCCATTACTGATAAGAGATAAACACATAAGGCTGTGTTCACGACTGTTATGAATGTAACAAATGATTTAAATCAGAAAATATTGATTGGATTTGTTCTGCTTTAAACACTTGTCAATACTTTTTTTTATTTGATAATGTGCTTACATGTCTGTGTTATTGTACTGGGCTAATATTTCGTAGCTGTTGAGGGGAAAAAATCTAATTATTTCTTGTAATTGAGACATGTTTATTCATTAAAACCCTAAATTCAATTGATTGGTGATGGTTTCCAGGCCTCAAATCCGTACCTTCCAACAAGGAGTGGCTCCTTGTCATCTGGTGGCCGCTTCCGATGCCCATCCTGCAGACATGAGGTGGTTCTGGACAGGCATGGTGTTTACGGGCTGCAAAGGAACTTGCTGGTTGAGAATATCATTGACATGTTCAAGCAGGAGTCCAGCAGGTGAGACAGATAAGACGCACACATGTGCCCCATCAAGTTTCTATTGATATAAACCTCAAAGCTGTCTTCCACCTTAAAGGAAATTAATAGAGCTGAATGGAATAAAATAGAAGTGTGAGAACAGGAAGCATAGCAGTTGCTTCTGAGTCAGGGAGCTTGAGTAGATGCTGTGTTGTGTCAGTTGAGCAATTAAAACAGGTGAATGATTCCTAAGTGCGACCCTCTCTTCTCCAAATCATTATAATCATCTAAGATAACACACTAAGTGATCAGAGCATAATGTCATCCCTGCAAGCACAAATTGTTATGTTACATTTGTATTATTTGTTTATATGTGCTTCTTTTATTAAGTGAACATTGGCTGGTAGGTTGCTTATTTCCAACCCTACCTTTTTTTCAATATTGTATGGTAGTATCTTAAGTCTTCAGTACTGCTTATGGAATATATTTACCTGACAAACTACAATATGTATGAGTTATTTATGAAAGATAGGAATGAATTAAAATCAAACAATGCCTTCACCTACACCTGTATAGTTTGCCATGATATGGTGGCACATTGACTGCTGTGCTTGCAGCCCATGTGCTTAGCAGGACTGATGGATCATCAATAAACTACTGAGATGTGAACCTGTGACATTATCAAATTGACATCACACGTCGCATCAATATGCACTGGAAAGTACTGCCCTGACAGAAAGGTACCACTGCTGTCTTTCAACCTCAACAGCAGCAAGCCGGCGCCAGAGCAAAAGGAAGAAATACCCATGTGTGATGTTCATGAGGGGGAAAAGATCAACATTTACTGCGTAACCCACAGTGTGCCCACATGCTCTATGTGTAAGGTCTTTGGAGCTCACAAAGATTGTGAGGTGGCGCCTATCGACAGTATCTTCCAGAACAAGAAGGTGAGGCCTGAAATATTTATTGACGCCATAGATACTGCCAATGCTGAAGAAAAAGGAATGACGTAGAGAAAACATGGATAAAATAATGTGTTTAAGTAAGATTGAAAGTCAGAATCTCGCCATGCCTCCATTAGTATATTGACATAAGTAGTACATTTTACATGCATTTGAATCACACTTGATCTCAGGTATTCTCTCTGCCGTGTCCTTGCCCCGCAGACGGAGCTGAATGATGGGATTGCTATGATGCTTGGTAACAACGACAGGATGCAAGGCATCGTTAGTCAGCTAGAGGAAGCCTGTCGTGCCATAGAGGTCAGTGTCCAACTGCAGCAACGCCTTGCCACTCACTCACGCAGCAAGCCTCGCTCTGTGCCACCGTTAGCAGCCACACTCACCTGCAACAACGTACAAACTGATGTCATGTGTCCTTGCTATTGCTACTCTCTCTTCTTTCATCTGTCGTAATTCCAAGAGGTTGCATACACATATCTCAACCAGAAGGCTGTGATGAATGATGACAATCCTTTTAGATGCTCCTCTCCTTCTGCATCTGCAGGAGAACGGTCGGAGGCAAAAGACCCTGGTGTGCGAGAAGTTTGATCATCTGTATGCTGTCTTGGAAGTGAGGAAGATGGAGATGAGTCAGAAAGTGACAGCCGAACAGGATGAGAAGGTGAATTATATCCGTGGCCTGACCAGGAAGTATGGAGACCATCTGGAGGAGAGCTGTAAGATCGTGGAGTTGGGGATCCAGACCATGGAGGAGCAAGAGATGGCTGTATTCCTGCAGGTCAGAGTTAACATCAGACGCGGTTAGTCAATTAGTCTCGATACCATTATCTACTAGAAGATTGATTCATGGATTTCCTTTTGTTTTTCAGAACACAAAACCTCTCCTCAAGAAGTGAGTATGTGTGCTTATAACAATTGACTTGGGAAATATGTTGTTAGTGGATGGCAATAGTCTTAGTCAGCCATGTTTTGATTGGTCGGTTGGTTTTGAAATAAGAAATTGATATCATAAATGTTTGACGGCTGGTTGATTAATGGTTTGAACTATTGACTACTGGCAACAATTGATTTGGAGAATCTTTGGTGGACGGCTTTAGAAATATCCTGGAAAATAAGCTGAGATAGAACCTCATGCCGATCCTAAGGACCATTTAAACAGTGTTACATAGAATATCTGAGGCTGAATTTTTCCTACATTTAAGCTCTAATCTCACCTTTTGCATCCAGACTTACAGACGCATCCAGTACAGCACACTTGGATAAAATTGAACATGGGTACGAGAATATGGATCATTACACTGTCAACTTCCAGAAAGAGAAACAGGCCCTGCGCAGCATCGACTTCCTCCAAGGTGAATTGATAGTTTCTAATACTGGAAATGTTTCTGTTTGCAGCCAACTTAACTCATCTTTTTTCTCTCCTGACTGTGCTCTAAAGATGACGATGATGAGGAAGGAGAGGATGAGGATGGAGAGGGAGGCACTGAGGAAGGACAGGGGGAGCCGCATATGTCGGGAGGTGATGCGGTTACAGCCGCCTCAGTTCAACCATCTGCCCCCACCGCAAATGAACTCCTCCCCTAGTGCTTCCGAAGGCACTGCATCGACCTAGCGGTCCACCACAGGCCACGGCAACACCGTAACCTGGAGCAGTGTTGAACCTATTTGTTGATTTCAGTTCAGTTGTGTTACTTTGTCTCCCAGATTTTGGGGGATCTGCTACACAGATAAAGACCTTTATTTTGGGGAAAGTTCTAGATGTAGATGATGAAGCGGTAGTTTAAATTCACTTCTCTTTTTTGTGACTGCGTCATCAGACTGGTTGATCTGATAAGTTTTCGACTAACTACCTGGTCGTTGAGTTACTTTTTGTACATACTGAATGAGGCAGGCTGAGTGTGTTTTTCCTGATTTAAGATTGTTCATCCATTTTTCATGTAGCTGACCTTTTGCTACTGAAACTGCATCATTAGAGAACAAGACAAGAGGCCTCAGGTTTTCCCTCCTGTCGTATACTTTTTTATGACTGATGTAACTTTATGAGTAGAGAAGCAGAGGATATAACTGGCACTGTGACATTTAGGTGTTTTATACATAGGCCTGTCCTGCGTGTCACATCCTTTGTAGTGTCCCAGGTATATTTACCGATAATGGACAAAACATCACATGTTGTCCTATTTTATGTGTCATTAAAAGTGAATTTTAAAAGCTCCTGCAGTCCTAGTAGTAGTAATGCATTACAGAAATACTATTACTTTCCCTACGAGCAGTAGAAAGATTTACTTTCTCACAAAGTAAATCCAACCAGAAAAAGTTCCCTGTTTAAAGCAGGTTCAAGTACCTCTGTACTTTTCCACTCCTACAACCTGCTGCACATTTCAGACTGCAGGTCGTTGTCATTGATTCGTTGCCTTGCAATGTGCTCACGTTGTTGGGAATCTCCTGTTGAAGTAGTCCTGTCTAATTATTGTACACCGTTTCAGTGAGTCGGATCCTTTACAATCGGGTTCAGTGCAGCACTAAGCCTTAAGTGCTAAGTTGGCCAAACAGAAAAGGATGACTCACACCCGCAGCTTTTGTTTAGTCCACCCTGACACTCGGTCAAGGATCAGCACAGCATGCACAAGCACACACAGTGTGTTTCGCACTCATTAGCTAGGTGGATCATCTTTGAGCTGTCTACCTCTCACTGGTATGAGAGCTGCATCTTGAAGATAAAGGATGCTGCGTGAGCGTTCCTGACTCTTACAACACATTTGTAATTGTCTTAGGTCATTTTTGTTTTGTTTTTGTTCTGGCACTGTCAGAGAGGAGGCATGATGTTAACCCACGGCTTGGCTCAAGAGCAACGGTTACACCATATGAGCATTTTGTATTCAGTCAGAAAAACCTTCTGTATCGATCAATATCTGTGTAGGCAAGACTCTAAAGATGCAGCGTCCGTTCGAGCTATCTTGAGTTTCTCCTGTGTGAGATTGCGAATCTATACGTCGAAACATCGATTACAAAGTGGGTCGTTAAAGTAAGCAGGAACAATTAATAACTTCTAGGATTTTAGGGGATTTATTGTTAAGCCACATGTAAGGATTTCCACAGAGAAGTGTGAGCATTGCTTTTAAGTTTTTATTAAAAATATAAGATGTTCTCTTGCACAACAGAAAATGACTGGTTGCACATAAGTTTATTAACAAACATAAATATCATAAATACAGTGATTCATAATCTAAAACTGGATGCAGTATTTCCCGGCTTAACCGAAAGTATTTCGATTCAAATAAGAACAACAATGTGTTTCTACAGATTTGACACCAACATTGAAATGGCAAAGTACAATCGGATCAGCCCGTTTACACTCCAGTTTGAGGTTAAAGCTATAAATAATAAAGTGATAAAGCAGCACTATATTGGACAGAGCATCATTTGTGCTGATGGTAGAAATGAAAAGAAAAATAAAGTAAGGGAAGGGATCTTTGGCGGGCAGAGAGGTCTTCACTTCCCGAAGAGCTCCATCATTCTTCTGTTATTTTGCGCTTGCTGGGCCAGCTGCTCCGCCCTGGACATCTCCATCATCTCCCGGAGCAGGTGGAAGGTCAGATCCAGGGATATCGGCGGGTCCTCGGACCTCCTTCCCCTCTCCATCGAGTCGTCCCCGCGGTCTCCAAAGCCGCTTATGAGCGCCCTGATGTTCCCAACTTTCCCTTGTAAAAGACGCCGCGTCAGCTGGAGTTGCAAGGCTCTGTTGTAGATGGCAGGTGATCCGCCGGGATACATGGACGATGATGGGAAAGAGTTCGAGTCCCCGTTGCCCAGTCGAATGAAATACTCCTCTCCAAGCCGCTCCAGGATTGGACCAGACGGCTGCTGCTCGGAGTTTTGGCTCTGAGGAGCTGGGATGCGCAGGGCACCGCCAGGGCTCTCAATAACCCGACATTCGTGGCGCGGTAAGAAGGCAACTAGCAGAATCACGGTGGTACCAAGTAAATTGAGCTTCATGTCAGGATATCAACAGGAATCTGAAAAGAAAGAAAAAAAACAATGATGTTATATTTGTCTTTTTCACCTTAACTCCAGTGTGATGGGAAGTGCGTAACGAGGATTTTACGCACAGAAATCAGACATTAGTTGACTCGTTTGGTAACAAAGTGTGCGTAAAGGCAGATTTTGAATCCTAATGGATAACTGGAAGTTTAAATTCTTCTGCAATCAAACTTCCTTTCTTTACCTTGAAACCAGATAAAGTTTGAAAATGCAATAAAAGACAAATCCATCGGCTGATCTGCGAATAACAGCATTTACTCAATCATTTGTGAAGCCAAAAAACACAGCTTGAAACCAGAATGCAGAGAAAATGAGAACATGAAACAATCCAAGAAAGCATTTAGACGAACCCACAATATGTGTGAAATAAATAACAGCCTTCATACCTCCAATCTTTAAAGGAGGTCCAGTACAGCCGTGCAGGTTGCCAGGTAGTTGGTGAGATGCCGCCCTCCTTCACTTCTTTAAAGAAACAAGTAAACAGTTACTTAAAGTCAAGATGCTGAGTGGACTTATATAGCCAACCCCACTAGAAGTGCAGCGCTCGCAAACGAGATGGCGTCTGCGCGTTCCTGCAGCGGTGCGACGTGAATGGACGCCTCTGACAAACTGCTTTAGTTTGGATGAGATGAGTCATATGGGAGCTAGCGCGCGCGTGCACGCGCCCCCCACCTCTCTGCTTGCAGAAAAAAGGGCCTATAGGCATTTTCACCTGCTGGCATTCTCACTCCAATGAGAAAAGTCAGACAATATTGAGGTTCTTTATTCTGAAAGAAGCTTTAAATTGGGGGGAAAAGGGTCCAGTTAAAAGTTTGTCATTGCACACACACACATGCACACACACTTCATTAGGACTATAATGTTCAACAGTTCCAATTGTGATATATATATAAATTAATTGGAGAAATATATGCAACATACAGTTCAAATGCACCGACATTTACATCCAACGTCTCTTCAGCATATTCAGTATTAGTGAACATCACAATCCTCATGAAAGCAGCATTTATTGCAGGGCTGTTAAACTGGATTTGTTTTTTGTGCACAGAATGATGCTGGAAGTGAGAGTAGTTGCTGGTACAACAGGTTATATTGATTAATGTTTCCAAAGTGGTTGACCTGTGTTGACGCAGTGAATATGCATCTGTAACCAGCTCAGGCTGAGAGAGCGGCATTGTCTCCCAGTGATTCATTGCTGCTGCACATACGTACGTCACCACCTCCGCCACCGGGTGCCTCAGCCAACTCACTCCGGAGGGGCCCACCGCCAAATCACACTTTCAAGATGGAAAGCTTAATCCAATATCAGACAAGCCATTAGAATCCTAAACAGTTTGGAGGAAAAAGTAGAGCTCTGTGTCTCCGTCTTTGATGCTTATTTCAACCTAAGTGCAATACTAATAATTAAATAAGGTAATATCCAGAGTGTGTGTGATCACTTGCTGTACATCCTGTTCAACACTGATGGTGACACTTTTCAATTCCTTATTTTACTGACTCTTTGACTCTGTACTTAACAAAATCAATGTATTTGGTAAAGAGGGGGGAAGAGATTTTGATTACATAAATGCCACTATGCCACTTCTATGAGACTGTTCCCTCAGTCCCTGCACTTTGCATCTTTCTCCTCCACTTCCTGCACTGTGTATCTGCAGGAGAGGTGTCAGCTCCCATCATGAGAAACACATGTTCGCTGACATAAATAGAAAACACCTCGAGATGAGGAAGACGACTGCTCGTGGTCAGCGCGTGTCAACTCATTTTCAAATCAATGTCCCTGAACACAGCACGAAAAAGGAAATCCTCTCCTGTGACGGCACACCGGAAAAGATTCAGGCTTAAATTATTATCCTTTTTGTTTCCTCAATTAGAGCGAGTCTCTCAGATGAAGCGATGAACTAGAAATTGAATGTTTCCTCCAGGGACACCGGGATGTTTCCACTAATGATAAACTTTGACTCTCTGCAGGCAGAAGATACCGAAATAATCATCAGATCTTGAACTGAACAGAGTAAAGTTGAACCTTTGACAACAAACCCTGCAAAGAACCGCTGTCATTCAAATGAAGAATCTCCATAGCAACACATTCCTTTAATTTGATCATTTGCCTGTCTAATTGTGATCGGTGACGAGGACGGACGTCTCATCAAACTGTCCCTTTCTAATTGGACGGCCTCGCCAGATGTATTGAGACGCTTTTTCAAATACTTCTGGTGTTCCGCTCGACTTTGACAAAGTCATTTTAATAAACAAGGTCGCTCCGGCTGTTTAAAAGAGTATTAGCAGTTATTCAGGTGCTGTTTGCTGGGACTGCAGAGCTCAGCCCCCCCCCACACACACACACACACACACACACACACACGCACACACTTTGATCACCGCCTGACCTCAGTACTGTAGCTCAGGTGTCCTTTTGGTTTATAGTGCGGTGATATAACCTGTTATAAAACACCTCTCAAATGCAAGTCGGATGTTGACCTTTCATCTCAAGAATATGTGGAAAAAGAGATTTTTTTTCTTATTTCACATTTATTAACACAATAATAGATAAAGCATCCTTGCGACCGCCCCCCCGCGTTATATAAATGTACAGTTATGTCGGTCATTGCAGACTAAACAGCTAAACAGGGTCATTAATTCTACAGGATGACAGCTCCTGGCCAGCGTCCCCTCTGGTTTACTTCTACTCTTGCTGCTTTCAAACGGCTTGAATATGATCAGATTGAATATAAACAGTTTTCTGAGGCTCCTTGACCTTTTCCCTTTTTTAAAAATTAAACACGAGCCAGCTGGATGTTTGCATGCAAGGGAGGCGTGTGCATGTAAGCCTGCATGAGAACGTGTTCGCAGCCTGTCCATAATGCAGATTTACCCTCAAGGGTCCGTCTTCATATGAATCTAACATGTGACGCTCAGGAGGTGTTAAATCAGAAGCTTCAGGGTGGAACTCCTCCATTCCACAACCCACTAAACATCTGAATCCCACTTTAGGATAAGACATCGAACAAGTAATACCCTTGTTAGCTCGTCTTTACACTGCATATGAGGTAATATAAGGATCTGTGCATGCATTATGAAATTAAAGGATGAGTCCGTCTTTTTTCTCTCACTGCCAACGGATCCACGACCGTCCCTGTTTGACGTCTGTGGCACTCAGACACGACCTCATTGATTCTCGTGCGGGAGTAAACCTTTTAAGATAGGTCACGGCTGTAGTTTCATTTCTATAAAAGACCCAACAGTTTCCCGAGAACAGATGGGCGCTGTAGTTTTCGGCAAATAGCGACTTCTCGTCGGGGCTGTATAATATGTTCCCTATTATTTATAGACGCAGGAGATCGTGCACATGTAGGGACTAAATGACTCATGGTAGATGTATGAAAGCAACATGTCACCCAGTGAGCCGGATGAATATCAGCCTGATGGCCACGGCCGCAGCATTGCAACAGGATCGGTTTTTCTTTTTCTTGGGAGTAAAGCAAATATTTTTAATCAGCTTTGAAGCTCATTTCTACATATTGTCTTGAAACATTTGTGTCAAAAAGCAGAACTTCTCCTTGAAAATCAATTCATCAGCGTCTCATTCAACACTCAAGCCAAAGGAAACGTTCTCAGTTGTCTGAAGTGCGTCACCTATTTTTTTTGCTATTATTGTTTGAATTGATGTTATTGAAGCCAGCCGGGCACCGTGTGCGTGGGTCCTTTATCGCTATATTATCTGGCTTTCAAGTACTGGAAAGTCAAGAATTATACATAAAGGTCTGACTCAGGAATGGTGCCTGATGCTAAACGTTCTGCCTCTGTGCATGACTTCATGCTATTAAGTAGTATCAGATTTCAGTGATATCTTAGACATCACTTGTATGAAGACATTCCGAAAGCAACCCAGCTTCCTTTGATATCACACTTCAGGTGCCCCGAGTCTGAACATGTAACGCCTCCACTGTTTACCTTGTGTGCTGTCATGTTTAGGCTGTTAATCATTTATAACCCAGCAGGCTGCAAAATCTTAACCTTAAAGCATCAGCAGCAGCTTGGGAACACAATAACTTGGGGCCTGAATGAGACATGTTTGACACACACGCCGTGCATGGTGACTGACAGTCACACAGGTCGACGTGACACGACAGAGCCAGAGAAAAAGAAACGCTCCAAAATGGTTTTTCTGTATTTCCGAGGGGACTTGTCACCGAGCGTCAACGACCTTTAAAAATATCCGGTTTCCATTGAATGCGGCTTCCCTCGTTCCATGTAGCCATCAGAGGCACAAGGGATGAGATGGTTGAACGGATTATTTCCTGTCTCTCTGCATCTCCGTCACTCTGGTCTGTCTTACAGCGATCGGTGGTTGTGTTCAGGGACTTCTTGTCTGGGTTGAGTTCCGAAACAGCTTCATTAGTCAGAGCCAGTCGTCAATACGAAGAAATTACACTGATCGAAAGAGTAAACAGTGTGAACATGGTTCTGCCTGGTATCTAACATTTGTCCTTTATGCAATATTTAATGTGTGTGACGACACAAATCCTTTCCAGGCTTATGCTTTGTTTTGGAGGACAGATACAAAGTGTTAGATGTATTTATTGTCAAGCTGAGGGCTAATGAGAGACAACTGTCAGAATGCTGGAGGCTGCATGGTCTTTTTCTTCCTTTTCTTCACCCAAGCATGTCTGCCTGCAACTTTTTTTAGACACAAGCCGTCACACTAAGTTATGGTTCAGCATGAGGACAACCGAGCCCGCTTGATAAGACAAATGCTCATCGTATCAACACACAGCGGAGACCGGTGTGGTCGTTTAAAAAAAAAGGCAGTTTGACATCAGTTATTTCAAGGTTCTTTACCTTTTTCCCAAAAAAAGATATTGGAGATATGATTTACTCGTTCTGAATTGTCCGACAAAAACCTTTGTCCTGCTTCTCTGTGTGCTCGCAGGGGGGCTTCATGTGCACGGAGCCTCTCAGATGATCGCGCCGTGAATTTGCCCCATAGCAAATATAATGGATGTCCTCCACCACATTAAACAGGATGCAAGTCAGTGAAGATGCAGCGATATCAAGTGCGTTTGTGCAGGATGTTGCTTTCCAGAAAGCGCGTTTTTAAAATAGTCTAATGAGAAAAACAATACGAGTGGAACTGGGCTTTGTTATGTTACTGGAGGGGTCAAATATTTCATGTTCCCCTTAATACCCCTTGTGCAGATACAGAAAGATCCATGTGCACGGTGGTGGCCGTGGTCCTTGAGCAAGACACTGAACTCCTAACTGCTTCTGATGGCTTCCCTCCCCGTCAGTGTGTGAACGTGTGAGCAGCTCGGCTCCTGTCATAGGGACGTCTGCCAACAGGTGTGAAGATGACTGGAGATCAGAGAAGGACTGAGGGTTTCTATCTGGGTTCTCCGTGATCATAAGAGAAGAGCTGACAGGCCAAATCAGAAAGGACAAAGTTACTCTGGACAGCAAGACAGAGGAAAAATCTGCAACCGATGTACGACCGTGCACGGAGCACAAAGAAACTGCACACAAAAATACCTTTCAGGAACATATCTAAGCTCTGGTCTGATACCAGAGTGCAGCCGGGGTCAAGCACATTAGCGTTTCTAACAATGAGAATATATCTTTAATTAATACATTCCTGAAAGCATCAACTGTTTCAGAGAATCGTTGCTGTGCCGAACTTTGTTTCCTCGCGATTAATTCAACGGAGTGGCCGTGATTTTAAAAGCTTCCCCGGCTTGGCATCAATCAACTGAACTTGTCAAATAAAACTAATGTAATGAATCAATCAGCGGAGATACACACATTAATCTGGAAGCGCTCCGCCGTCACGACCCCGTCAGCAGCAGGCTTAACCTCTCAGGGAGAGTGACTGTACGATAGGTGAGCTTAGAGAGGAGGAAGACGCAGGTACAGGACGGGATGGATGGCCGATAATTCAACACTCTAGTTGGTCTTGTAAACACACGAGAAAGAAGGATTGGAAGATTCAAGAGTGACATTGTTTCTTGGGAAGAGCAACACTGTGAGGAAGCTGTCAAACGGACTGGAGGTGCCAAGAACTGCAACTGTCCTTCACTGTTGTGGAGAATAAAAGTTTTTACCCAACAACGATATATATATATATACATCTTTATGTAATCTGTTACAGCTTCCGTCACTCATTACCCTCTTCTACCCTGAGGCCTGTCATCTTCTAACCTCCCTTTGCTGCGTCGCCGTGTTCAGCGGGCTAAAGGGTAAAACATTTATTTCTGTTTTTATGCTCTCGATTGCCGCTGCCAGGCTCTCGTTATTCTGCCAAGCACATTGACCTTGTGAAAGACTCTTCATCCGGACGTGTTTAAGCACTGCTGGTCCTCACGTCGCCGGCCGGCGCCTGCAGCTCCTGAGGTGATGGCAGCGCGTCAGAACATTGCGCAATATCATTTCCAAGCAACTCCGTCTTCTTCTTCTTCCGTCATGCACTCATTACTTTGTGCACCTTCTCTGCTGCGTTGGCAGACCTCAGCACGTCCTGCTGGGGCTGCGTTGATGCCAGACCTGCTCGTTTTGTTCCGTATCTGCGTCAAGACGGAGACCTCTGCAGCCCTGTTGAGTTCCCTCCACTGTCGACTTTTTGTCCTGCATCTCTCCGCTCAGCTGCTTCTTTCAGGGTCTATTTCCACTACGGCACATTCTACTTTTGGCCCCGCTTAGCATCAGGTTCTGCCGTTTCCAATCCCCTGTTTGAATTGAATAACCCCTATCTGTGCATTCAACATCTCCGTTCGCCTGCTAACACTGACCCCTGCATATAGTCTAAGCCGCTTACCACATCTTGCCTCGGCTCCCTAAATCTCCTCTTTGTTGTACGATTCACAATATAACATCCTTCCTAATCTTTAGAAAAGCCTCTTCGATATATAAGACGTATCCACGGGACCAAGTACAGTTTTCGTGCCTTACAGTACACCTTGACAATCGTTTCTGTTATAAACCGGAGCGTCGTCTTGATAAGTGATAATGATGTAACTGTTCCATCTGCTTCCCTCCTGGATCTCCACAAACGCTTTGGTTCCTCTTTACCTGTGCGTCAAGGCGCTGGGATGTAAACCGCAGCAGGTTGTTTGTCTTGCATATTTAAATATAGCACAATTAAATGTGTTTCTTTCACAGAAACAGGTCGTCTTGCTGCCGTAACAAACGCTTCTTCTAATTGATTGATATGAAGCGGCTGTGCTGATGGAGACAGTGTTGGTTTCCAGTCCTGAACAAGTTCTAATGTGATCTTAATAAATGAGTTGTAATTGCAAAGCCACAAGGGAACAAGGGAACAGGGTCTAATTGAACATCAACCCCAACTGTCAATCAGCCCAACGACCTGCTGCTCCTGCTGATCACAGTATAATCTGTGTATGTGACATCATTTTTGGAAGCTTGTTCCTCTCTTAAATGCTGCAGTAATGATTCTGTCTGACTCCACTGACAAACAATTTAAGGGATTGACCCTCAGCTGATTTGCTAAATCATTTATACGGCATAATTCTTGAACATTTTGGGCTTTTGGAGGGTTTGAAGTCTGTCTAGTCATGAGGCTGAGTCACACATCGCTGCTAAGCACTTTGTGAGATCTCTCTGTGAGAGGTGCTATATAAATAAAATTTACTTACTTACTTACTTACTAATGACGTCACGTTATAAGTCTTTGACTCATATCATGTCGTCTAGTCTGGAGTCGTCAAGTTTGTAAGTTGAGTCTGATTCGAGACAAAGTCATGTGACTCAAGTCCTCATAATTTCATAATAATTTCATGTGAGGTCGTTATATTTCAGTTCCTGCACTTGTAAACAACAGTTGTTAAACTTCCACAGACTGATGAGAAAGACCTCTGTCCTCACTTTGTGTTCTAATCCCGATGCAGAGATGTTTTATTCCCACGTACATAAGATGGAGCAGATCTTCAACGATCACTAAGCACTAAGTTTGTGTTGGACTCCAGTTTGATCGCTGCTCTCTCTGGCGTTTGCAAGCTGCTCTCAGTAATTAGTGTTTCTCCATC
>CAAKHC010014665.1:33932-74159 GCA_901007825.1 Macroramphosus scolopax | reverse complement strand
CGTTGCTGAACATCTCGTCGTCCGTGAGCTGTCCGTCTTTGGCGAACAGGACACCAAATTTGAAGTTGACAGAACCCTACAGAAGATATAATGAACAATACAATGAAAAAATTAGCATGGAAGTAGTTTGATGATGTTGTGAAGTAGTATAAATCTGTGTATAATGTAACAGCAGCAGCATCCAAACCTCCTGTTCCTCCAGCACCAGCAGATCCTGAGGGGAAAGAAGACACAACAGTTACCACTCCCACTGACCATCACTCCCAGTAGACACGACGAAGCCTGAGGATGTGTGATATTGATGCTGCTGATGAGGCGGCGCGTGAAATGAACCGGTGCTTCACTTGATTCAGAGCAGGCCGGCGCTCTGGTGCGTCTCTCACCTTCTGAATCTCCGGGCTGAGGATCTCCCTGGGGCCCTTCTCGAACCTGTCCATGTTCATTGCACTGGGATTAAGGAAACAAGGAGGAGTGGTGGGGGAAAAAAAGAGGAGAGGGGATTTGAGCATTGGTGGAAGCACATAGCCCAAAGGGCTACACAGAAGTATGAGTGAGGACTGACGCGGGGGATTTCTCCTCCTGCTCGCATGATTTGTATTCATTCAGAGTTTTAAGTGGTGAAGAATCTCAGCCAGTCTCTTGTATCATTTATCATATTCAACACTTCTGGAATATTAAAGACAAGTGCACGTATTTACTCAACATACACTCATTTACCAATTTATTAGGTACACCCTGCATAATACAGCAGCCCTGTAATTAATCATTGTTTCCACCATGCAAGAGGCTTTGTCGGATTGGACTGTTTATTGAGTGTCACATCCGGCACCACTGTGCATCTCTATACGTCAGAGCAGTGCTCCAGACTTCTCACCTTAGGATGGACTTGACTGATAGTGTTTTGGTGGGACTGTAGGGGAGGCTGATCTTCAGAGTCCCCTGAGCGAGCAAGAACAAGACAGATCAGGGATTAGTAACTCTTCAATGTGAGAACTCCCTTTGCTTGTTTTGTTATCCTTTTCTATTGGCTGGAGGATCATGAAATCCTTCATATTAACAACACCCAAAAGAAATAAACAAGCACGCACATATTATTTCTCCAGTCAATCGAAGGACAATTACAGGGAGACGCGTTCAGAGCTGGAGCGAAGCGAAGTCGCCGGCTTCAGCGGGCGACGACAACAACATCCTGTGTTAGTCGGAGTCGGACGAGAAACAAGACAAATCAATGTGATCAGGCAGCTGAGGTGGGCCACCTTAATCAGGTTCCAGATGAGACTGGAGGCCCAAGATTAGATCCAACCTGTCTTGGTCATGAAGCTGAGTCGACACGCTACAAACACGCACTTGTGTCCATGCATCCTACATACGCACACACACACACACACACAACCACACGTATGATGACTCAGGAGGTGAGTAGCATCGTCCCTTGGACGCGTGTACATTCTCATTCCTGTCACGTGTCCGATGTCGAACCGCTAATGAAAGTGACTCAAATCGGATTTGAAAAGATTGAATTTTCTGTGTCCACACAACCCTGAAAAAAAATCATACATGTGTCACAATAATGGAAAAATGGGATTTGAGTTAATTTAGGGTCTCAAAAAAAATACCGGAATTCTCCTTTAATAGAAATGGAGTTGCGCCACCGCTACGAGGCGAGCAGACGGTGAACTCACTGTTTTCCTCCAGAGGATGGCTCTGTACTGAGGAACCCGCTGGTTGTTCTGGTCCGACAGGACGACCGACAGGTAGAAGGGATTCTTCTCCGCATCTGTGCCCACGTAGTTCTGGTGGACTGAAGGAGACAGAGATGATATAATGTTACACTGCAGAATTAACATACGTGGACGCTACAAACGTCAGAAGATCTGGAGTTTTAGTTCCACACAATTTGTGTTGAGTGATTCAAAGTCATGTTTTCTTATTTCTTCTGCTAATAAAATATTCTTTTAATCCCCCTTCCTGTCTCCGCTTGTCTCCTCTTCTGCTTCTTATTTTCACCTTTCGGTTATTTCCTGCCATTGCTAGATGTCTCCCTGCATGACATCGGCGCAGGAGACGACCTCCTGACAACGCCACAGAGTCGCACATTCATGCCTCTTCCTCCTCGGTTGACAGGGAAACATTACACACAAAGCTGAACAGACCTCCAGACCCAATTAAACACTGTACCCACGTCTCTTTCTTGGTCCTGGTTTCCTGCTTTCTTTCCCTATAATGTTTTCTTATCTCTTTATTGGTCCATTAGATTTATTCTTTATGCTTTAGGCTCGTCTTTGCCAGTTATTGTGCAATTATTACATTTGTATGCCAGACAAGCTAAAATCTCTCTTTCAAAGGTTCTATGATCTGGATTCAATTAAATTACTCTTCATCCGATCATGAAAAAAAAAGTCGTTGTTCTCCTTAAACCGGTTGCTTCATCCGAAAGGAAACGGCCTGGAGTTCGTAACGTGTCATGTTGTACAACGTACACAGCTTTGCTCAGGCTGTGAGACACAGATGGCTCAGCGGCAGTCCAAACGGGTCCAGCCAAGTCTCATCTTAAACAAGCTATGCCATAGTAGGAAGAGACCCCGGATGCTGCACGAGAGGCTCGTCTTCCTCCTGCTTTTGCCGACTTCTTGCTGTTAAACTTTGCCTCACAATCACCTCCGTCTATCTCTGGACGGGCTCTGTCCTTTATCGCAACCTTTTCAGCTGGCGGCATTCTGCCTTGTTTGAGACAAAGAGAAGATCCCCGCACAATGATCTCTGGTTGCACAGGCAGGGCGTTAATGAGGACGGTGAGATGATGAGGGTCAGAGAGGTAAAGGAGTGACCGATTCTCATGTATTTTTAACAACATCAGAGGCCCGTGTGAGCGGCTCCTGCTAGTCGGCGCAGAGCACCGGGCTCTGCTCATGAGCCGGCGGTCCGATCTTAATTGTGTTATCTGTTGGAGGCAAGCCTTTCCCCCGACTGGTGGGCCTGTATGTCCTCCACAGGCTGGATTAGAGTGCAGTTGAGACTCTCGGTGGGGATATTGACGATAGAATGAATGAAGAGCAGTACGGCACGAAGACAAGGCTGACTTCATAAGATAAGAAACATCCTGTTGACCAGGGACGAAAGTCAAAGGATATTTAATTTCTGCAGCATCCCGGAGCCGTTTGATTGGCTCACCCTGCCCACCAAACCTCTGTATTTCAATCCCTATCTTTTACTTAGTCTATCTGCTTTTTGAAGAGCGCACGGCAGAGCGACACTGACCTTTACCAAGGAAGTATTTAAAGAACCATCTGGTGTGGTACTCTGGGTTCTCCAGATGGACATCGGTTCTCCTCCAGGTTCCTGGGGTGTAGTCCAAGGTCTGCTTATCCCACAACCACACACATACACAAACACACAGTCAGCTTGAGTCACGACTGTTATACAACGCAGCAGTGCACATCACAGTACAGGCCAAGGGCAAAGACTTTCTACATTCATATATTTGTATCATGATGCAGATAGTTCAGCAGGATTTTAAGTATTTTGATTGGAACCTTTCACTCTAAAACAACGAGACACCAATAACGATGGTACGAGAATATAGGGGAAGATTGGGCAGATTGACCCTTGACCTGGAAACATGACTCAGAGAACAGAAAACAGGAAGTTGGCTGTCTTGGTTGACAGAAGGTCATCGCACGTTGCCAATCGACTGCAAGAAGGGTCAATGACATTAGGAGACGTGTGGAGGAAGGATTGTGTACATGTACTGCATGTGCACATTACATGTTGCATCAATATGAAACACAGATTAACTTTCTCTATGCTAATTTAACTTCGTCAAGCTTAGAAGTAATTTATTTCCCCCGATGGTTTCGGTGAGTGAGCCAACCCCATTAAAGGTGTTATTAAGTTATGTGCTGCAGACTTTTCCTCGTCCACACTGCCGAGCTTTTCTTCTTCCCTATTTCATTAATCATCTTGTGACCCCGCTGATACACACGAGGGGAAGTTTGATATTTTTCCGAGTCGGATGCAAAGCTGAATCATGATGAGTATCCAGCCAGCAGGTGATTAGCTTAACTTAACATAAAGGCTGGAAACCGCCGTCTATACATACAACTTGGTTTGTTAATGAGCTGCAGACAGATGTTTTCCACTGTGTCCAGTCTGTACAACATTAGAGGAGAATCCATAAAGTTTGCATCTACTTTATTGCAAAAGTAAGCTATAATAAGTAAATATACTTAGAATATAAATAGAGTGCAAAGCTTTTCTTTAGCTTATCCGTAATATGTTGCCCAAAAATGCCACAAAAATGATGCAGCCTATCGTTTATGTCCTAAGGATAATTAAAAGCACGACAGATGTGAGTGGATGAAAGAAGAACATGTGTGCACAAAATAGTATGTACCTCATCTGACGAGCCGTTCTCCACCCTGAAGCGTCCTGCCCTCTGAATGGCCCCATCTGCATCGCTGGAAATCAGCTGAGAGACAGACATGTTTAAAATTAGACATCTGACAAACCATGACTAGTGCCAGGCAGTAGTGAGCGAGTCATTAATACTGCCGGCTCTCATCACGGACAAAAAGAGGAACCGTGGCAGACATGATCTCCATGTGACAACGGCGGCCGCATGAGTCGTGTTAAGATGACATCTGAATACTTACAGGAAACCTTAGAATTTAGCTGCATTTGGGTGATTGATGTGTTTTTTTCTTTGCTATTTCATGAGACAGTTGAGCTGATCAATGCTCACGTCGTAGTAGAAAATGAATATTACATTTAAGATATACAAATCAGATCAACTTCATATATTTCACAATAAATACCAATGTTAAGTTGTACTTATATATAAATATAAGATCCGTTTGATCTGCCAGTGTGGCTGCAGTCAACTGACCATCCTCCTCTCATCAAGCTTCCATATATCCCACCTCACATCCCCTTTTCCTTTTTAACCCCCCAACACCGTCGCACTGAATGTTTGGTTGCCAGGCAACCGGCTGCAGAGCCTCTCCTCTCTTGTTGCTCTTTCCACTTGTTAACTTACTGTCTTTCTACACAGCACAAAGACACAAATCACAAACTTTCAGTGAAGTGCTGTGTTTATATTTTCCTTGTGATTTTCCCCAAATTATTGTCGAGTGATTCCGAGCCAGTTTAGTGTGACGTAGAGCATCGATACAGGTAATGCAATAGATCAGTACTATGATAATAAATGTTGTGTATATGAACTACCTATTCAACATGTATTCCAGTCATATAGCCCAGCAGTTATGTGCACTCCAGTAATCTGAATTCTCTCTAAGGTTTATTGTGTATGATGATGGTCTTGTAAATTGAGCGGCGAGCATGTTTACTGCTGTGTAAAGCTCTGATAAACAACAGGGAGGCTTCAGTGTAATAGTTGGTTAGGAGAGGCTGCAGAAGAAACTGCCTTCTCTCCCATCATATGCATATTAATAGGACCGACGAAAATACCACTGCTTTTCCATATTGCCCGGTTTGCTGCTGTGTGCCTGTGTTTGCATGTGTTTATGTGTGGGAAAGAGGCTGCGCCGTGAGTGCGCCTTTGCTATTCCATTAAAAACTATGAAGTGAATGTTGGAGCTATAGGCTCCTATCTCCCTCCATCACTCTTGCCTCCTGCAACATTAACTGTCCAATCGCAGGATAATGGGTGGGAAACCAATGCAGCGTTCAGAAAGAGCAATGCACCGCCTCCCTCGTGTATGTGTGTGTGTGTGTGTGTCTATATGTTAGAGGGAAAGAATAAAAAAAAAATGCATTCCGTATTCAATGTGTCTATAATGTCGTAGTGTTTGTGTGTGTGAATGGGCTTTCTGTTGTTTTGGGATGAAAGAAATGGGAAACGGCAGGAGAAAGGAAAGATTAAGTGCTCTGGTGTGTGTGTGTGTGTGTCATGTGTGTGTCCATGTGCATGTATGCAGCTTCTGAATCATGCAACAGTAGAGCGGCAAAGAAAGAAAAGCTGCACTCCAATGATTCCCTTGGGCCCGGGGAGACAGCGGAGAGGAACAGGGAGAAAAAAAAAGGGGGGGAGCCCGTTCTGCTCTGCGCCTTAACAAACAACCTATAAAACCGCTCCACTGCCGGGGTGAAATACTGGAGGAATGGGGCAGGGAAATAAAAGAAGGCATAAAACATATAGTGAGGGACGGAATGAAGGGTGAAGCCACTGGGGACGAGAAGCAGAGAGCGACCTGTAATGACAACAAAACAGAATGATAAAAGAATTATAGTCGTCTCCACGATGCTGGAACCCATGGGAAAGGCTTTCAGGCTTTATAGGCAGAGCAGGGACACACACGCTTAAAAAAAGCCCCCATTTTAGGGCATGACTTGGACATTTCACGAACACAATTGAGCTCGCTGCGTACTCAGCGAGTCTCTGATTTCCCTAAGGCCTCTGGGACAAAGGAGCACCGCAGTGCAAAGAGAGCCGTGTGTGTATTAGCGTGTGTTGGGGTATTAAATCAATAGTTTTGTGACTGCTGATAGATAATTGATCTCATCAGTGGGCCCGCTCATGCACGCTCATGATCCTGCGGGGAAGGCGGAGAACTCGGGAGGTGTGGGTGGCAGAACAGGAGAGGTTGGCGGCAGAGGGGAAAAGAGTAAGTAGCGAGGGGTTGATAAGAGACGCAGGTGCACAGTCAGGTGGACAACATGACCTGCAGTGGCAACATATGTGCATCAAACTTCCAAAAAGCACAAGTGAGTTTTGAGTAAACAAGATGGACTCAGAATAAGTAGAAGACAGAAGCATCCTTGGGAGCCAGGTTGCTGTACAACAGTTGGGCGTGTCAATAGAGGCTCTGTGCAGCTCTTAATTGCCTTTGGTGTCACTTTAACCCCGTCAACTCCACACAATCCTCAAGAAGCATTTGGCTCTATTATAAATCATGACATTCTTTTATTTTGTAAAAGAAGATATATCGACAATAAAGCACAAATCTGTATGTTTTTTTTAATACCAACCACTTTATTTGAATGAACTCAATGAATCCTATATATGTGGCGCTGCTGCCGAAATGAACAACCCATCACATGTGAGAGGGATAATTAGAGGCGACATTTTTAATCAAGAACAACAACTGTAACACGGCTGTTTGCCGTGCCCCCACAGACCGCACCTGATTATCATTAGAGCTGCCTGTGGCTCGGACGAATCCAGCCGCGCTGACAACAGCGGCGCATCAATATCTGCCCGTTTATACGACAGCAACACGGGCGATGACTGATTTAATGACTCCGACTGAAGGCAGCGGGCCACCCACCGGCCCAGGGAACATGCTGCTAGGGTGCGGCAGCTATGAGGGTTCGCAAGAGTGGGCAGATGTTACAGGGGAGTCTGAGATCACAGAGAGCGGCAGCAGAGCGCCATGCATCAGCTGCTTTAATAGACAATTTGTTATGTATCAGAGGAGGAGGTGCAGATGGAGAGATAGAGATGTGTGATTTTAATATGAAACACCAGCGTTCTACTCATCTATAGGTTGGGACAGAGTGTCACCCATGGACAGCATACATGCTGATGATGTGGCATGCCGTTAGAAAGATGCCTCTCAAGGATACAAGTGCATATTCAAGGTTTCTTTTTTGGAGATTGGGTGACGTTTGCAGGGGAGCAAAACAAAGACAAATGCTTCCAAAGGAGATAGAAACAGAGAAATAGAAGGAAGAAATGAAGTTTGACTTTGAGTTGTGACT
Organism: Macroramphosus scolopax; assembly: GCA_901007825.1. Classification (NCBI taxonomy): domain Eukaryota; kingdom Metazoa; phylum Chordata; class Actinopteri; order Syngnathiformes; family Centriscidae; genus Macroramphosus; species Macroramphosus scolopax. The sequence goes on along the minus strand of CAAKHC010014665.1, from coordinate 66,440 downwards.
CTCAAATGCTGATCAGAAATCACACAGGGGTTCTGATAGACAGCGTTCATAGACAATAAGCAGAGCAAGATATCAACTGTTAAAGAACAGACCCTGACAGATATTTTTCCTGAGCAGTTTCTGGGGCAGCAATATAATTGTCAGGTGTGTTCCTGAGTGTATCTGAGCGACAATGGAAAGCCAACGTATCTGTTGCTGTCTTCTCACAAACCTACGGTTCTCCAAGTCGTTCCCGGTTCTCTGCATGACTCTGCATGACTCCAGGGTGTGCACTCTCTGCAAAGCGTCAGCCTCAATGCTTTATTTGATGTTAAGAGTCCACTCATGTACACGCACAACTGAGTTAACACGGCCCATTAACGCTGTTCTGATTTTTATTTGACTAAGAAAAACTAAATGAAAACAAATGCCCTAATTGTACAGCTGATGTTACTGCTTCGACAGCTCCCTGACTTAATCACGTCTGCTATTGTTGCATTTAATGATATCACATACAAATTTAAACAGCTGCATCATACAAATGAAACAAGAACCAAACAGACTTGCTTATGAGGGAAGTGTAATTGCCACTCATGGCCATAGTGGGCGCTGTTGAGCAAGAGTTACATCGTCTACAGTGGCATTAAACACAGAGACACAGGAAGTTAGAGGCAGTGAGACACACACACACACACACACACACACACACACACACACACACACACACACACACACGCTGGGAGGAGGCATAAATTCAATGTGACAGTGCAGACAAAAGCCTCTGAGGCAGAGACAGTAACACTGGTAGGCAGGTGGGAGTGAAGCCTTCTGCTCACCAGTCAGTGTGCAAGACTGACAGCAAAGCTCTCAACACACACACACGCACACGCACACACGCACACGCACACACGCACATGCACACTGACACTGATACTCATTGTTGTAAACTGCAGCTCACCAAAGAGAACAGAGCTGTGACAAGCGCACACGCACAAAAGTGAAGCGTGTGTGTGTGTCTGGAGAGTTTTATCATCAATACCTCCAGCATGTTTGTTTGATCCCATATTTCTTTTATGCCAAGCAGCTTGGGAGGCAGGCGGCCCCCACCTCTCGCCGATCCGTCACCGCCATCATCTGTGGGCCTCAAACTGAAAACGATTCAATGCACTGGACAAACACTGCGATGCTTTACGTGCTGCTGTGGACGGGGTGAAACAGGTTTGAAGGTTGCTGGCTTCTCGACGCACAATTAAGCTTGGACTGCGTTGTCGCCAGTGACTGAAGTGACGTTTGGGAGTTGCTTTTTGTGTTTGCATTGCGTCTGTCTCTGAATGCGGCTGCCATCCTGGAGTATTTGTTTGCTCATTTGTGTGCATGAGTGCAGCCGCAGAGGATAATAGGAACTTAACATGTGTTGACAAGAGTGACGCGGGCATGTAATACAGTCTGATGGCCAGTTTGTGTGTGTTCATTTCAAATTCAACTTTGAACTCTGGTTCCCTTGCAAGTCCAAATTTCCTGACAAAAACAGTTACGCAGGTCATCAAATACACATGCTCTTATTAGACTTTAAACATCAAGGACATTATAGACTCTGCCTTTGTCCCCAATGTGCATCATCCATCCCCAAAGAACTGGTCTTAGGAGTGGTTTGTGTCCATTAAAGTGGCTTAAGTCATACCCACACCCACACCCACACCCACACCCACACCCACACCCACACCCACACCACTGATTCTTTCTATTCAAGACAAAACAGCCGCAAAAGTCCAATGATTCAGTCTGGTGACCTGGTGACTCAAAGAACATTAACCACTATTAACCCTGATCTCCTTATATTAGTTATATTTCTAACAGCATTGAGTTGAGATGCTTTACCGACACATTTCTGAAGGTATGACGCTCAAAAGGGCAAACAAAGAAAGTACTTTAGAAGTGTGTATGATTCCTACAATCCTTTATTAACTTAAGGATTTCATGTGGTTTCAGACTCCAGTTCTCTTCAAGCAGACTGAAGTGAATCCTACATATCTTTGGTAGTTGTGTGTGTGTGTGTGTGTGTGTGTGGCCATAGTGCTGTCTGTGGAGGTACCTGCTCTTATTGGCTACCGCTGCTTCCACGATGCCAAAAATAACAGATAGGATGAGTCACAGCTCTGCTTATGTTGGTTTCTTTTATTAGGGAGCCCCGGCTTTGAAGCAGTACCCCCTAGTTGGGTTGAGACATATGAAAACCAACTCGGAGCTGGAGTCATGTTCGAGTCGTGCAAGAGGAAAGTGATTTATTGTCATAATAATGAGGCGCTGTGGGCGCAGCTTCTTTACTTGTGCCAGAGTTTATCACCAACTATCTTATTAGAGTTTGCAAATAGAAAGTGATTCAATTCATTGATAAATGACGGATAGAAGGACGCTTTTATTTTGTGTTGTCACATGTCATAATAGCAACGTGAATCCACAGTTTACAAGCCATGTTAAAGATGTTTTTATGACGTCTTCGAGAGAAATATAAAGACACATTAGCAGGAATGTGTCCTGCAAGTCGAGGCAACGCAAGTCGATCCTTTGTACCTGTGTAATCGCTGTCAATAAGACAGGAAAGAGGGAATAATTAGAACAAGAAATCTTTTTCTGTGTGATCTCGTCTTGATACGCCCGGGCAAAAAGTTTGGAAATGTCAGGTTCACTCATGGTGCATCAGTATTGCGCTCAGTTGCGTAATACCGATGCACCATGAGTGGTGTTGAGGGTCACGTTTATCTTCCTTTAGGGGAATAAAATACTAGTTTTGATCATTTTTTAGATGGCCAGATTAAGCAAAGTGCAGCCATACCAATGTATTATTAACAGCTTGGTTAATAATACATTAGCAGTACCCTGAAAGAGAAACATAAATTAATGTAATATCAGAATAGTGGATATTGAAGAGAAAAGAGTGTTTACAACTTGTTAATACTGTATGATTTTAAAAGGAAGCATTTGTGGGTAGTAATTTTTGCCCACTTCACACTGGGAGGAGCACAATAAACCAGAGCACACATGCTTTAATCGTTTCAATATTGGACACTTATTCGACCTTTGCACAAGCCTCCCCCGGAGACCGACAGCTTTAAACAGCCTGGAAATGTGCCTTGTATGCTCATTCAATCTCCTGTCACAGAAGAAATACAGACTTCCTTTCACTGCAGAGTCAAGGACCAACAATAAGTGCTCAAATTTAAGATCTGCAGCCTGTGCTTGAGGTTCAACATGCTTTACATTAATTTCCCCTCATCCACGTCCTCTTCTATTGAGCATACACAGTCTTCTATACAAGATCTAACATGTGCAGTGCAAAACAAAGGTCTTTTCATGAGCTGTGACGGATATATTTTGAATATAGTGGCCGTCAGTGACCTCACCCTGGCACAGCGTTGGAGTTCTGCTCTCTCACGTTCTCACCAACACGCACAAACAGCAGCACTGTGTGCGGTGTCAGTCTGCTGATGCTGATAGGCAGCATGTGGTTTCTCCTCAACAATAATCTGACACGCACGTGGTACGCGGCAACTCATAGACAAACCCACAATGTCTCTGGTCGGAAGTGTGATTGCAGTGTGAAACCCCAGGACTTCCTGTCCCTGTGGGCTATCGGGATGTACAGACTCAGCTCACAGCGGAGGGACTTACACTCCCACACTACCCGTGAGCAACAATGACTCAACAGCTCAGTAATCAACCGCAAAGACACACAGTGTGTCGCAGCCCGACACCAGCAGCATCAAAACAAATTAACTTTGGAGGATGAGCAGGCAGCAGAGTCCAGCATCACCGCGAGCGGAGCACCGATGGTGAGCCACGCTGGCAATACACACTGCTGGACCACACCCAGTAACGTCATGACTCATCGGTCCCCCTCTGTTGTCCCTCCATGCCAACAGGAAGGGAGGGGAGATCATAAAGAGGAGAAGGAGGAGACACAAAGGGAGCAACAGACAGATGATTGCATTGTGGGTGGGACTCACCAGCTCGACTGAACCATAGTGTTTCCTGCTGAAGTCGCCACGCCTGCAGCCCAAGTCCTCCGAGGCAGAGCTGCAACACAAACACATGGTCAGAAACAAGGCGGTCCTCCATCACTCCATACAGACAGAAACTTTGATATCTCATACACAGGTAGCAGTTAAAGCATCTCTCCATTCTCCTGATCTCACATTGTCTTCTCGCTCGTGCTCATGCTTCAAACTACCGGTACATTCCTCCTTTCTCTTTGCCCTGTCCTTTTCGTTCTTTCCCTTTCTCCTGTCTCCGGGCCAGCGGCAGGGGCAGTGGACGAGCCCGGCTCTGATTGAGATGCGGGCCCTCTGTCTTGAATTAAATCAGGGTAACAGATGGGGACCGGCTGGGAGAGCTGACCACTGTTCAAATAGTCAAATACACACAGACAAATGTCTGAAAAAGCACATGCACATGTCTGTGCATTAACTAAGAAACTCAACTTTTATATGAATGTGCGGACTGAAATAGAGAAGCATGTTAAGGGATGCGGATTGTCTTAACTATGGACAGAACCATGCAAGCAGTCAAGTGACAAGTGCTAGTTTTGAGTAACTTTGTCTAAAAAATATGATTGATAAGGTTAAACGTTAGGGCAGGGCTAACTGGTGATTGACAGGTCGCTACCATGACGATCTGTCATGCACGTCAGCATTGCATGCGTACCAGCTCCACCTTCTTGTCAACATATAGACAATTTTGCAGGAGCATTTCGATGAGGAATCAAGGCTTCAAACCAATGGGTGACATCACCTCCGCTACATAGCCGAAAGTCGTATATGCTACGGGGGCGAGACGGGATCAAGAGGCACTCTCGTGTGAGCTGAAGTCGCCCCAACAACAGGCTGAGAAATGACTCAAACTGACTGTGAATTAGCTGAAAGCCATGCATCACTGATCGGCCCTTATCTTCAATCACGATGATCACATTACGATTGATCCGCCCCGATCCAAGTACCAGAATCCTTTTAGAGCACGCGGGGGGGGAAGGCCCAAAGAAAGGAAGGAATTGAACAGAAGGGACAAGCTGGAACACATTTCCAAAAACGATCAATTAATTTGTCCGCACGTAGCCGGCGGTGTTCTCACTTGAGCTCCCCCTTTTTTACGGCGTTTGATTTCATTGGGATACTAAATGTCATCTGGTTAAATCCACTTAGGAATCATCAGCAGGAAGTGTTGGGTACGCAGTCATTTGGCAATGCTCTCCTAAAAAAGTTCTACCAGATAACTTCCCTCAAGAGCGACGCCTTGATGGACGACAAGGTGAAAAGCAGCAATCCTGTTTCAACACGCCACCTTCCTACGGCCACTTTGGGGGGGGGGGGATTTGCAGATCCTGTATAAGATTTGTTTTTATTATAACACCGAAGCTCTTCCAAGGTGTCGTATCATCAAGTGTGGCTTCAGGAATTAACATCACACGGCTGTGAACGACCTGTAAGCGCTGCTTCAAAACACTATTTCCATATTATTACACTCGGCGTCTAATGTGAGGAGCACAACCCAGATCAGATTGTACCCTGAGGTGGGCGGATATATTTCGCGACAGCACAAGTAATTGTAGAAGTATTTATTTCTTCCTGCGTATGAAGGAGGGTATTTATTTATTTGTTTTATTTGATGCATGACTTTTGGAGTGTTTGCGTGGTTCCTCGCTCCGCGTGTCTCTCCGGACCACATCCCCCACTCCTTTTTTCTATCTCGCTCTTCCAAACCCTCGTCAGGTTTCTCTTCCAGTGGCGATGAAGGAGCCGCTTATACATAATGTACGTTCGAGCTTAAAGGATGCATTTTAAAGTGCCTCTGTACCACAGGATGTATCCATCACTGTTTTCCCGACTCCATCTCTCCCTGCACGCTCGCCTCCTCTATAGGTGAAGAGGTGGGGTCCGCTGGAGGTCAGTCGCAGCGTATCTCTACAGATTTAACCCCCCGATGTGCTCCCACTTTTGATTTCCAGCACCCGGGTCTTTCCTGCCCTTCCGCTCTCTCACTGACAGGGGATCATGAAAGGGGTTGCACCTCGGAGAGGAATGATCAAGTGATACCACCACGCCTCCTTTCATGGGCTTTAATGAAAACTGCTCTCCAAGTGAAACTCATCTCCGTCCTTAAAGGGTTTAATGAGGTTTTTTGATGTTTTCGAAGGTACTCATGATTACACGCTTTAAGTGAGGAATGAATTAAAAGGCAAAATGATAAACTGAAATTCTTTCTTGAGGCTGCATGAGGGATTTATTTAGAAACTGGGCTAGCTGGTTTGGATTGTTGGCTTGAGTCAATGTAAGCACACAAATATCTTTATTTAAAAATAAAAATACGGCTGCAACAAGTGGCTGTAAAATTCCCCAAAGGAGAGAAAACATCGAGCCAGAATTAGAAGCCTTTCCTGTGCACTTGGGCCCAGTTTGAGCTTTTTAAGATGATATATTTATCATCTGCACAATGTGTAGCCTGCAGTGAACTAAGAGATATTTCCTCTCAAAGTGGTTTCCGTCAGACGAAAACAGTTAAGACACATTCGGGCTGTGCTGACACCTATTAAAGAGGTGGAACGAGCCAAGTGCCTTCAGTCTGATGCTGAACATGTACCTGTCAAATGAAGCTCTGTGAGTGCAATGCAGTGCAGACGGCATATTTACATATCAGATATGATAAGCAGGATGAGAGATCCTCTACAGTACGAGGTAGGAAGAGTCAAGGGTGTACCCCGCCTCTCGCCCAACGCTAGCTGGGATTGGCTCCCCTGCATCAGGATCCGCAAATGGTTGGATGGATTGACGGTTGTTATGCGTTGTTATTGCTCCACTGATGGTAAAGTTAGAAGGGGGGTTCATCCCTTTGCAGTGTTTATTGAGCATCTGAGTAGCTTGCAAAATCAATTTTTGGGGGCGGGGATTCGCAGGAGAGGCAACAACGCTCACTTAGGAGACAGGAAGTGTACATCATTTCATATGATTGGTGCAGAAATGCATCAGCTTCAGCGTTCAGTGGAGCATCCTCGGATATACCTAATAATGCTACATGTAGCATTTGGCTTTGAGCGACCGTGCCTGGTTAGGCAGCCTCACAGAGCCGCTATCACGGCTGCAGACTTTTGTTATAAAACAGTGCTGTCCATTTGTTTGATGGTCCTAACCCTGCACCACAACAGCTCAGACACTTCACTTTCCAGTCGCACAATGGTTAATAGCCACAGAAAATAGATATTCGTTACTCAACCGACGTCTTCAGCAGTTGAGGACAGGAAAGGTTACAAATTGGGGTTGGACAGTGGATACAGAGAGGCTGCATGCAACGCGATTCAAGGAGTAAATCACACTGACCCCCATATAACATCAAACCTCCAAGTGACGGCTTCGCCGGTAAAAGACAACCATTTTATTCTCTGAGGTTAATACTGTATGACTCGCAAAACTCCTAAATCCCTTCAGAACATGATTCCTTTCGAGATAGACCAAAAGATTCTGATGCTCGGAAGCGACGGCAAACATGAGACAGCGGAAGACATAAAAGACTCGTCAGCTCGCTGTGAAATTCAGGAGTTTTCCGACGCTGTGTGAGCTTTCCATCAGAGCCGGTCTCGTATGTACACTCCACTCACGTCTGGCAAACACATCTGGAAATATTCTTAACAGGTGTTCCTCTGATCTACTGCTTGGATGTCAAGTCATGGAAATAGATACTAACTTTCCCTCATGTGGAATAACAGGTTGCATTTGGGATAAATCATTCAGGGATTTAAAAAAAAATATCTAACAAATTTCTATCAAGCCTGTTTAACCAAGAAGCCACAAAGTAATTCTGACACAATGAGATTAGAAACAGATAACACAGCAAGATCATCAAGTGGGTGAACTGGATGAAGAGCCTAATGAATCTCAAACATCATGACAAGCCCCAGCTGCAATATGAGAAGTCATTTAATGAACCTTTCAGGAGTCTTTGCATCCTCTCTCCTCACTCTTGGCACACTTGATGCAGCGTGGAAGTGATTGCTATTGGTCGTTAAGAGCCGTATCAAAACAAGGGAGACTCTGTGTCTGCGTGGTCAAGTGTCACAGCGGGCCGAGGCGCGTTAAGGGACGGCGTACGAATCGGCTTATCAATTCCTTTTATCAGTGACAGAATGGTTTTGTCCATTAAAACACAGTTACATTAAACTGCCATGGCAAAGAGGCATGATGGTATTCTGAGGCTGGAAAAGAGCTATGACAGAGTCATTCTGTTGCACTACATCTGAACTCAGCTTTACACTTTCAGCCTCTTTCATGGTGGCAACACACTTCCGGACCTGCATCCACTCTACCTCGAACTGAAAGGCACGACATGAATAATTCATAGTTCATTTTTTCCGTTTGCATGCTGTAATGTCTAAGAAGAAAAAAAACAGGGCAGCTCAATTAATAAACAGCAGAATATCCGCAGTTCAGTTAACATCTATAAACTACAAATGCAGATTGTAAAACTACACTAAAGGACAAATGCCCTCAAATGCAGTCCTGTTGAAAACAGGCAGACTCCAACACTAATGTAGAAAACACATTTCTTTTGCAATAAACAGATCTTTCCTGGCCCATGCTACGACCCTTCAACAAGTTCGATGATAATCAACATGGTAATTTTTACATAATCCTGCCACACGCACACACGCGCGCGCGCGCGCACACACAAGATAAAACATGTAATAAAAAGCCACATCTATTGCAACACTTCCACACTGGCGACTTGTGGATTCAGCGGGACTCACTTTGGCAACCATGCCAGAGTAAACGACAAAAGATCAATAAACTATCCAAACTGAACCCCGAATATCCGACAGTTGTCCACATCATTAACACATCCAAAACACTTTATGCACCAAAAACTGTTTGCGCACCGGAGCAGATGTTGGTCTCATTTGCTCGGGGCTGAATGTGATATATATGCCAATGCTGCAGGACAGTGACAGCGACGCCAGACAGCTTTTTGCATGCAACAGATGCATTAAAAACACAAGCACATAAGCAAGATCATGTTTAGTTTTTGTTTTTGTTTTTTTTGTTTTACCGCTGATTGAAAGTCAACAGTTTGTTAGAGGCTGGATCCACACTGTTCATGTCCCCATGCGATGTCAGTCCAGCGGACAAGACGACAGCAACGAACCGGTGTCTTCTCCTCCCCGTGTGTTGCTCCTCTCGTTAGGAGCGCAGGAACATCACTGCGGCGCCAAGTCCGACAGCAGCTGATCACAACCCCGGTTGGTGCTGGGAGTCTGTGTGGCTCTGCTCTCTACAGCGGCATGAGGATGAAGCGGAAGGACTCTCTCTCTCTCTCTCTCTCTCTCTCTCTCTCTCTCTCTCTCTCTCTCTCTCTCTCTCTCTCTCTCTCTCTCTGTGCACCATTCACAGCGACACATTTTTTTTTCTTTAACCTTAACGTGAAAAGCAACACAACTGTTACATCATCACCGCCAATTATGAGCCTCCAGTTGCGGAGAGGTCAGGATGCAGGAGGAGACACCACAGGCAGTCAGATTCAAACACGGGCTCAAGTTCTTCATCATCAATAAATTGCTGGAAAACCTTCTGTTGCAACCTTCTAACGAATCATCCATCCAAGTCGCACAGTCACTAATGGCTTTATGAGTCATTTTTAGATCATTAACTAACGTTTAATTGATCAGTAATGAGCCGTTAATATCTTCTTTACAGACACGTACAGGCAGGTGTTTATCATTACTTGGATGATCCCTGTTCTTTCCATAATGGGCTGATTGGGCAGGAAAACCTACGTGACACCTATGTGGCACCTGACACTAGCTCAGGATTCTCATGCGTCATGGCAGAGGCGAAAAGACCCAACAGAAGGTCGACAGAGGAAGCTAAGAAGAGCTGCTCACCACTAGCTCTGTGTTACAGTGACTCTCAGCGTCTGCTGTGTGTTCAGACGGAGAGGCAGCGAGCTCCCGTCACCACCGACATGCCACGGCTGCTGCCACTGGCCTGTCACGGCTGATGCCACTGCAGCTGCCACTATTGAACGGATCATAACGAGTCTATAAAACATTAGTAATGACGTACGCCATCAGTTACAATTAGTGACAAGAGGTAGAAAGAGTGGTACAAAATGTTCTTTTAAATGAAACTATCCCGTGTGTGTGTTTCTCTTGCTTCTCTGATCCTTGCCAATCAATCACCTTTACGCGCCCCCTTGGGTCCACCAATAATCCCACTCTACAGCAGGTCCAGCAGGTGATGAGGTCATTCGTTCATGGAGCCTCCCTCGTGTCCTCTCGCTCGCTCTCTCTCCTCGTCTCTCACTTTATTGTCTCTTTCTTCCTTTTCAAGATGCACTTCCCTGCCCTGCATCCTGATCTGCAAGGTCTTTCACTGATTAACACCAACACACACACACACACGTGTACAGATAGACGACTTTAACAGGTTCTTCTGATTACCTTATAGCGAATAAGGTCATAGCAACAATCAAAATAGGACATGTGGACTATCTTAGGTGCATTATGGAAGCGCCTTTAGGACGTGTATCCACCTTAATCACACTATGAAGTCCTAGTCCGGTGGTCAAACAGCTAGATTACACAGGATCGAGCCTCCAGCGATTGTAGGGATGAAAGATGTCTCGCCAACAAGCAGCACAGTTCACTGTTGTGAAACCTGAAACACCTGAAACACCTTTTTTTCTTTCCTTTTTCCTGCTTATTAAGATCACAGTGCTGCATGCAAGGAAGTACAGAAGCACATTCTGTCTCTGGGTTCAGACATTTGAATAAACCAAATAAGGAAATCAATATATTTTATATAGACGACGTGTGAACAAATGAAGAGTTATTTGCAAAAACCTTCTTAAAATGGAATAACAATCGATATTGAAGATAAAATATTAACACTGTAATTCACTTTACAATATAAATGATTGTTTATCCATTTCAAGAACGTCTTATATCACTCTTTGCAATATTAAATCTTCATATAAACATTTGTTTTGGCTGTCAGAAAGTGCAGTATGTTACCGTACATAGTAACGTGGTAGTCAATTACCATGCATGTGAATCTGCATGGTTGTCAAAAAGACGCTACGCATCATTTTGTGTCCCAGACATCTGAAGCACGTGATCAGTGTGAAGTAATGTGAATGACCTCACAACATTAAGAAAGGTCAGCTGTTATTGAGTTCCAGGAATCTACCGGTGCACCAAATAGAATACTCTGAGGTTTGGAAACTTTACAAGCTGCAACAGGCATATAAATGTGTCATCAACTCGCCACACACACACACACACAGAGAATAGCTGAAATGTGAAGCGTAGGTAAATGTGACACCTTCACAATAGCCCTGCCTCAGTCTCCAGCTCGGTGGGCACACACACACTCGACATGAAAGCGTGCAGGAATGCTCGGCTCGGGCTACATGACACTCAGCTGCTCATCAATTTTTAATCAGTAGAAACCCCCCTCTGTGGCACGCCACACCACTGGAAAACACCTAAAGCTACCAATACACATGGCACTTCTCTCTCTCTCTCTGAATGCGACAAGCTTAAATAATAGCTCGGGCTGAAGCGCCGCTCTAATCTGCAACAGCCCGGGGAGACGCTTTTTTCAAAAAGGACGCTGAAAATAAAGCGACGCCTTTTTTTTCTCTCCTCACGTCAGGATCGACTTACAAAAAGCCAACCTGAGATATCAGAACACCTCCACCACTAATTGGAGCTCCAAGGCTCCATCCTCTCATGCACAAGCACACACACACAGACGCTCATGCATGTTGCATGAACGCAGCTTCATCGCACACCCTTCCATTGTTGCATATTAACATGCACTGGCCCACGCGACCTTTGCATCAGGGCTTCAACAGTCACTTGATAATCCCGTCTGTGTCGAGGGAAGTTATAAAGGGACGACTCCCTGTTCAAAGATGAATCTGTAGATGTGTGGCCTTGAAGTTGTCATCCTGAATGCACCGGAGACCAACCAGGAGACGGAGAACTCGTCTGAAGAGACAGCGAGGCCTCCGCAGGCGATGAAAACAATCCACTTATTCCTCACAATGGGAAAAACAACAGACGGTGTTTGTCTGAAGCCTTTACTGAGGTTTCCCCAGAAGTTTTATAAAATACGGAGTGTTAAGTTGCCTTGTGCACATGGCTCAGAACGTTATATTTCATTATCAATTCCATCAGACTTTATTGTTGCTGGCTATAAGAATGAAAAATGTCCTTAATCCCGTCGAGAGCCATCGATTGTAACAGCGCCCCGGAAATTGAAAGACACCCTGTGGAGTTTTTGACCACAAGTAGCGCCAGTGAGCGATGATTCCAAGAATAAGCACCAGCTTTGCTTTGTATGACTTGTAGCTGCGCGGCTGACCTGACAGTCGGTGGCATTAATGTGACAATAAATGTAGCGTGAAACAACAATGTGAGGAAGGAACGGACGTTGTAGAACGAGCATGCCTAACAAGACATTAACAGGTGTTTATTTACAACGACCTTCACAGGGTACCTTTAAAGGGACAGTTCAAACAAAATAAAACATGACACTGTAATCTTTAATGCTGAGTGACCGGTGAGCTTTGTTCTTTGGATCAATTAAGGGCATCAGCATGAGAGACGGGAGGTGCAATATTCACAGTAAACCCTCAGAAACTATCAATTCTTCTACGTGTGTGCGACCTGGCAGTGATGGACTATCCCAGGCTCGGTGTTCCCCAGACAAATGCAGCTTCAAAGCCCAGGATGCAGATGTAGGTGTAAGCATTATCGTGTGTGGGTTTGCGATCCTTGTGTCCATGCCAGGAAGGGATGCGGTGCACAGGCACACAAGAGGCCAGTGTGTGTGTGTGTGTGTGTGTGTGTGTGTGTGCGCGCAGGCACCTGCAGGTCCACCTCCGCAGTTCACGCTTGTCGGGCTGCATGATGCGGATCAGGAGCTCTCGACTCAATAGAGTGCTAATCCTTCGCAGCTACGCAGACTCCTCTCTAGACAGCTGCCACTCTGGCCCTTCAGTCTCAACAAGTAAGCCGTGTCTGACCACAGCACCTTTCCCACGCGGAGGCTAAACAAAGCCTCTGGTTCTGTGTGGAAGTGTGTGCAATAAAAACAAGTAGGAGCTGGAGTCAGTGTGAGCCAGAAACACAGGATAAGAAAAGAACAGTTCAATATAGATGCAACATGCAAACCTGCAATGATGCCACTTCTTTTTGATGAGCTTTTGTTTCTGGATTATATGTAACCTGGCGGAACAAAGCTTCGTATCAGACGAGTCAACCAGTATAGCACCTGCACACGTCACACCGCAGTGGATGCAGACAAATAGAAGAAGATAAAAAACTTTGGTGCAAATGAGGAAATCCTTTTATTTGTTAAAACATGAGCTGCACAGCTGTTTCAGTGAATAGGCCTCCAGGTAAAGACATCGGTCATTTACACACACAAAAGCACACACACACACACACACACACACACACACACACACACACACACACACACACACACACACACACACACACACACACACACACACGTCCGTGCAGATGATTTGGATTCAGACTTTGGCCCCTTTTGTTCCAACCAAATGGCAGCAGGTCACCATGTGGCCTCTGCGAAATGTCTCAATGTCAGGCCGCGGGGATTGATGATGGCGCTCTCCTTAAATGTAATCAGGTGAATTAACCTTTTGTCTCTAACGAGACCCGCCCTGGACACGACTTTGCCGTTGGCTCTTAAGCCAAACGTGTGTGTGTGTGTGTGCAGCTTTCCTGGACGCTGATAACGTACTTAAAGCGCACGACGAGTACAAATATGAGAGGATTGTGTTCTGAAAATACCCTTAACTGATAGAATTATTCTTTAAACAGCTGATCCTTCCAGCGAAGGCTGTGACTGACCAGCATACAACAAGTTCTTCTTTTCTATATCGTTTCAACTGCTAAGCTCACTAATCTTATTGAACTTGCCTCCAACTCATTACATCGCTTTAATTTGATTTTGTGACAAACCAACTGACTTATAAAGATCCAAAATATGAAACTTTTGTTTGTTTTTTTATAATTACATTGTACAAACACTGGACAAACAACAGTGTGGCCACATCACTGGTTTCACATGAAGAGTCTGCCCTCTTGTGGTTGTAAGTTTTATCACAGCTCAGTGAGAAGGAACTTCAAAAAGGTAATTTATTGAGTGTCATTAAAATTATATTCAGCCCTTTTCACCACACACAAACATTTGTTGCCTCGGGACAGTTTGCCACGAGGGTGTAAACACAACAAGGTTACTTATTTCCTTTTGTAGAAGTAAATAAATTATTTTTTTAATCATCTTTTGTGTGTTGGTATGAAACATACAGTACATTTGATGCAATCTGCATTTGCATAAAATAATATGACAGAAAACAGAAAAACAGAATGGAACAGAGAAACAATAATGTTTTTCTCCACCACTCTCTACCTCCATCAGCACTTTACAAAATGCTGTTTGTATAAACATAATTGCTGAATTTAATCCGCTTCTATTATGAACGAAAAATGTGGCGTCTGTGTTTTGGCCCTGCACTGATGAAACTTTCTTAACCGCATTTCCAAACCGGATTGAGTGAATTTGCCATCATTCAATGCCCTCAAGCTCATTGTCCTCACCATCAGAGGACAAAACAACAAACCATTTAGTTCCTTTCTTCACCGCTGGAGTATAAAACATACCTGTGTTCAATACTACCAGCTCCAATGGGAAAGGCACAAGTAATCTTTTACTCATACTAAGTATCCATAAAAGTCAGTGGGGGCAGTGTACGGTGGCCTGATCACCATATAACAGCTGTAACACTGATCCGTTCTTGCCGGCCTATCTTGATGCGACTTATATCGGACAGTGGCACCACCTTTGTGTCACTAAGCGGTTGGCGAGTTCCTTTCCTCCGTCCTGGTCTGGTCTCCTTCAAATAGCGTGTCTCTCCCATTAGAATAAGTGAAGGAAGATTACCTGGATAACTGGATATTATGCACCAGAGTGCTGTAATGACCACTCGTGGCAGCAGGGGGCGCTATTTCGCCTGCAAAAGTTACATGTTGTTGCTTTAACTAATTTTGCCCCTGGAAGTTTTCACATCTATCGTTTCCTGCTTCTGCTTCATCCAGCATTATACCCACTTTAGCTCATCATTGGAATGATCAGAAACTTGTCATGAAGCCACAACCTTTGCTGAAAATATACAAGAGCTTTCATTCTTCTCCCCCCCCTCCCTTTCTGTTGCTTACTCTCTAGCCAAGAGGAGT
This sequence comes from Macroramphosus scolopax, assembly GCA_901007825.1. Classification (NCBI taxonomy): domain Eukaryota; kingdom Metazoa; phylum Chordata; class Actinopteri; order Syngnathiformes; family Centriscidae; genus Macroramphosus; species Macroramphosus scolopax. The sequence goes on along the minus strand of CAAKHC010014665.1, from coordinate 51,148 downwards.
AGTTGGCCGGCCTCCACGAAAAACCGCGGAGTAAAAATGTACAGCAGTAACCCTTCACAGGCTTCATTTCCTCCTTCGTCTCTCCTGCAGGGTTCTTTCAGGGTTATGACGGGGGCAGTGGGATGATGTGAAGACACCGATAGACTGTGTTCATACTGTGCAGGTATCTTTTGATATCCTTTTTATACCTCTGCTGCACCAAAGTGCTCGTGCACTTCAACACTTTGCTGTACTTCACCCTTGACCTTGACTCGACCACGGTAAAACAAAGAGGGCTTGTGGCTGTACTACAGCTGGCCACATCTCAACCAGTACCCGACTTCAAGTACATCTACGCTGGGTTTATTCCAGTCAACTATAAAGGGAAATGTTTTTCCAGCCTCCAAGTTCTCCCGGGGGCAGTGCAGTGCTTTTTAATGTGTAGGTATGTATCTTAAAGCCTTAAATGGGAGCAGATGTTGCAGCCCAAGAGTAAAAGTTTACATAGAGCTGTAATCAAGCAAGGGAATTTTCTTTCCTTTTTTTTTTTCTTCTATTTTTCTTCTCGTAATTTGAGTCCATTTTTCTGTCTGAATGAGCCGTGCGCGCTGCATTGTGCGCATGGCTGAACTGTGCCGGGTTGTGCTGAGCTATGCAGCCACATATGGGAGTGATTACAGTCCAGTGTTTATCAGACCTCACTGAGGGACCGACTGTACGGCTGAGCAGAGCAGAACCAGCCGCACACACTATTTCAATTTCCCTGCTGGAAATTCTTCTATGGAAATCAGACAATAAGAACAACATTGCATCAATGTTACGCATGAGAGCGTAACTCCTGGATGTACCTTCTTTCCAAAACTGAAAATGTAATCATCTATTAACTGCTTTAATGAGAATTGTACCTATTTGACACAAACTCTATTCAAAGAGCTTTACTGCCAATGTGTAGAAAGGTTATCTGAAGCCTTTTGAGGCTCCAGCGGTGGCAAATCTGACATATTTCCTCAAGTGATGTCACCTGACTCGGCATCAGAAGACCTCATGTTAGGACAAAAACAAACATGTGAGAGCATTTGACGGTTAAATAGAATTAAACCTCCTTCCCCTCGTCTCTGCTGGACGGTAGCAACACCAGGCGACATGGACGGATGGGGGACAGCAAACTGCAGTGGGAGACGATCCTGTCGTGTCACTTTGTTGACTGCGAGCTTCACACCTTTAACACGGTGTTTTCCTACGTGTTTTTGGGGCCTTGAACTAACCAATCCGTTATCTTTGATTCTAATCGTTGTGAATACGTTGGGATTATACGTGAGAAATGTTTTATTGTGGTGTGAGAGTTTCATCCTTTTGGTGCTGGTAATCTATCTCCCTCTTCAACTGTGTTATTCATAATTAGCTTGGATTTGAATAATTTCCCAGGCTCTAATGTGTGATCGATGGAGTGATATTTTTTTGATGTGTACACACAGCTGGTACATCCCCTGATTTTCCTCGTCCTTTTTAACGAAGGCATTATATAAAGTGTGTCTTGGATGGAGATCTAACCCCTTCGCAGTCGCGAGAATTACAATTGTCAGCATTTTGACTGGGAAACAGGAAACAGACGTTAAAGGTGCCAACCTCATTTTTAACAGAAGAAAAACGGTTGGAAGTGGATAAGCTGTGTGAAACTTTGCATATGCAACGTTTTTTTGTCATCGGTAGCCCGCTGCGGGATGCACGGAGCAAGTCGGGACACCTTCCTGGGAAAAAGCTGAAACACCTGGATGTTGGCTCGTTCGTATCTTGACAAGTTGGGTTTTCAGACACTGTAAACTAAAGATTTTTGGACACAAACAAGCATTATTAGAAGTGTAGCAGAGGTCTCTGGGAGCCCGTGATGAGCATTCTCTCCTGACATTATAAAAAGCAAGCGACAACAGCCTCCACTGCTGTTACTGCCTCTCGTCTACGGCAAACGCACACGCTTACCATAGTTAAGTATCTGTCTGCAATCCGAGTCTAATGTGTGCGCGAGAGCTAAATAACATTGACAGTATACATAGGAGGAGAGTGTCTTAAGTCAGCAGAAATGTCAGTCGGACCATCAATTCCGCTCCCTGCTGGGTGGTTTATGACAGACTGCAACACAGAGGGAGACCCGAGCCTATCCGAGCCACTTTCACTCCGTCTGGCGGAGAGTAAATCAATACAGTCCCGTCCATGTGCAGTCTGTAAGTGCATTCTTATATCTACAAACATTAAAAACATGTTCCTCATTCAAGTTCTGCTTTGAAGCATGCTGTAAAAGCTACAGCAGGAAACCACAAAGGACAAACCCTTTTTTTTTTTTTTTTCCTGAAAAAGAACACATGTTGGAAACTCTCCCTCCTGTTCATCTAAAAAGCACATGAACGCAACCCAATGCACTTTAGCTACATCTGGATCCAGTCTTGTGCCAATCTGACGCGCCGCAGCAAGCCAGTTGGCAACTGAAGTCAACAAACATTCCGGCTTTGGCATCGAGTGGGATTAATGGAGACGCAGCATTTCAAAGCAAATGCATTCAAATTACCTATTAAGTGAGTTTTCAGGGGGAAAGGTGCACGTGAGGATGAATGAGAGAAAAAAGTCAGCCAGCCAAGGATCTATTTTTGCACAGTTCGTGTGGCCGCGGTTGCAGGTTAAAGTTTACGCTTTAAGACAAGCTATTTACTCAGTGGCTGTATAGAGGCGTGCACGGATGGTAAGCAAGGAGCAGACGAAGACCGAGGCAAACTGAGTGGACTGATTAATGAACAGCACAGATTTCAAAGCCCACTAATCCAGGCTGTCAAAGCTCATCTCTCCCTCCTACTTTGTAAGCAGGCTCCTTATCTCAGAGTAATTTGTGAATGCTGCATTGCAAAATCAAACCATAGTAGCATGTTCTAATCACACGTTTCCCTGCTGCGTTAGCCTGATGATAAATGAGTCATGTTCCAGCAACACACGGCTCTCTGATGATGAATACCTTTCCTTAAGTTAACTACAAAGGTTGTAGTGGTAGATCGACGACAAAGCCAAAAGAATCCACCTCCATGAATGTTGTTTTCATCAGAATATGCTGATGTAGTTGTTGGATTCTTAGAAAGCTCTGTGCTGACGCTATTGATTTTTCCATAGACTGTATAAAAGAACTGGACGGACCTTCTGCTTCTGAAAGTGCAGCCCATGTGGAAGCGCCTCAAATCTGCACTACATCAATTGGCCAGCAGGGGGTTGCAAAAAAAGCTCCATGAGAAAAAGACCCGAAATGACTCAATCTTTAATGACTCTAACCCTAATTTGTTGTTGTTATTGAGACGAATGCTAACTTCCTTAGCATGATCCCAAAGGCGAAACCCTCAATTTATCAGTCAGTTTACATTCCAACACTCGCATATGGTTACAAGCTTTGGGGAGTGACTGAAAGAGTAAGATCCCTGCAGCTCCAGTTATTTTCCTGCATAGGGTGGGTGCTGCTCCCACTCACTGCTGCTGCATGGAGGAGTGTGTCTGGTCTCACGTATCGTTCCAATTTCCTTGTTACCTCGGTGGCAGTGGCACTCACTATAATGATTCAGCATATGGCTATATTACGATTAGCATTTTACAGCAAAATGTCATGTTACTCTGGGAAATGAAGCTTTTGAGTTGTTGCAACCTGTTCATGTCTCAGTCAGATCCCCTCTTCACTCCTAATATGCTCATCTCAAGGCGGTGACGGCAAATCGAGGCTTCAAAACAGCACAACAAACCAATGGGTGATGTCACTCTGACTATGATTACTCACTTTAGTTATTCCTATGAATTTGTGCCCTTGGATACATCATAAAAGCATCATTACTGGTCATCAAGTGACATCAAAGCTTCTGATTTATTGTGAATGTAAGTGTGGATCTGTCCCTATGTCTGGTCCATTGGCCTCTCGCACAGTGTCAGCTGTCCAGCTCCCCCGCGACCCTGCAACAGGAGAAGCGGTCCAGCGAGAGGATGGATGGATGTTCCAGAAGGACATCAGGATATGCAGGAAAAAAACGAGTCTGCACTAGCAAAATGAGCTCAACAGCATGTATAGAATCCTGTACTGCAGATACACATCCATCCACCTGCAACCATTAAACCTGACATAGCAGAGGAAAATGCATCGGTTCCAGTTACACTCTCAACATTTCGATTTCACCTGCAACTCCGCAGCTACCTGCTGCCAGTGAGAATATCAGCCAACCGGCAATCTGGCAGTTAGATAAGACTTACTCATGATGAATCCCAGTCCAAAAGACAGGCAGAAATTATAACGTGGTGTGATGTGTTTACTCAGAAACGGATTACCTCCTGGAGATTAGCACAGCGTTACACGATTACCTTCCGTCCTGAGATTTGTAAATAAACTTGCATTGAGATTCAACGCGTAAATTCGATTTTTTTCTCTGTTCAACATCTCAGTCAGTCTGCAGCACGGCGGAGAAAAGGAAGGCAGATCAGTGTTTAGATAAAGATACCTCGTGACAAACTTCCACAGACAAACATATGGAAACACTTGAGCCAGTCTGAGCAGGTTTCTAAATGTGTACATCTTTGTAACGCTGTCCAAAAGCATTTGGCCTGTATGGTCTCTGCAGTATGATTAATTATACAGACCCGTCAGCAGCAGCCCTTTACTTGAGTGTCTTCCATACCCACTCAGTACGCTGAGGTGCAGTGGCACTTCAGGCATGACTCTGATTGATTGTCTGTTGAACCGGTGTCTGAGAAATAGTCTGCCAGGAAGCTTTACAATGTGACTCAGGGGTCCACTGCATTTAGAATTTCTACAGAGGATAAATCCAACTGAGTAGAAATCATGTGTAATTTTAGATTCTGCAAATCCCCCCTGATGCACTGTGCACCCTGAACTCAGTGCATGCGGATACAGGGGGGAGTGATCCCCGGCATCCGGGATGGAGGCATCTCCTTCACACACACACACACACACACACACACTGAGACAAAGTTATCAGCTATAACAGCAATGAAGCGAGATTCATAAGTAAATTTGCACTTCTGCACACCTCCGCAGACTGTCTGAAATAGCAGGATATTAGAGCGGAGGCGGGAGTGAGGGCTGATCCGAGCGGAACAATCATTCATAGACAATATACAGTAATGCTGTTGACACCAAATAAGCATATTGAATGCATTACGTGGAAAAAGATTACGCTGCTGCAATCACGAGTTCTTGAGAGATAATCCCACGCTAGGAAGTCTTGCTGACGGCGTGTGATTATGTATAGAGGAAGGAACTGGTGAGACAAAAAGTGAAAGCCTTTAAGTGATAGCAGAAGCAAAGGGAACAAATTGACTGGCATGTATCACACAGGGACACAAGGGTAGGTTAGGACAGCTTGGTAGCACAGTTGTGCTACTCTGTCCATCGACCAGGGGTGCAGCTAGAAATTCTGGGCCCCGTAAAAAAAACATCAACAATGTTGTTTTCCAATATGTTAATAGGGTATCTGTCAGTGCAGGGCCCTTTGCATCATCCTAACAGCCCCCTCCCATCCATTAAGGCACACCTTCCAAGACCCTGCCCACCTGTGTCTGTGTGTGAGTTCATGGAGGGGGTCCTGCTTCATTCCATTGCACCTGATCACTCCTACAAAATAGTTCCTATTTGGGTGGAATTCCAACCAAAAAAATCTTCTCATGCTCCTAAGGCATATGATTGGACATCACTTGGTGACCGGACTGCCCAATCAACTCCTGATTCGAGCTATAAAATGATGATAATGTCCTGCCTTGTCAATATTGCGGAGTCAGGTGCGGATGAATGTGCATCCGTGCGTAACGCATCCCCAAACAGCCTGACAGGAAACACTGCTGCTGAGGTAAAAGGATAAACTGAGCAAAAGCTATCCTGCAATGCAATTTTTGGGGAGACAGGTGCAAATCGGAAACAGCTGTATGACTAACTTGCGTTACATTTGATTTGAAATAGCCCCTGTTCCTGGGCATCCCTCCTTATCTCTGCGCACACACAACGGATGGTTAATCACCGGTGCACAAGGCACACATTGGAAACTCATTGTGTGGCCTCATGTAGATCTAGTCTAGCCATTTTTTATTGCCCCCTTGTCCCAGACAGAAAAACACCCCCCCCAAAAAAGGACCTACCTGGTAATCTCGAAGCTGCAACCCTTCCGAAGGAGCAGCGCTCTCTTCCGCATGATGCCTTTGTCTCTGCCGAGGTACACATTTTTGTCTGAATTCATGGGTGCTGGGCGAGCAGGTAGACTCGGGGAAACAGCGGTGCCTTCTTTCCCAAGACAAAAAAGTATGTAACCGAGCAGTGGACCGCGAGGGGAAAGAGAGACAGGATGGCCGAGAAAAAAAAAATAAGAGGAGAAAAATATCCTTTGACGCTCGGCTCACCTCAGTGGAGCGAGGAAAGTGATCTTGCAGACTTTCCCCCCTCAGGCTAGACAAAAGACAGTGTGTTGAAGCTCTCAGAGGTGCATGTTCTCGGTGTTGTTGGTATCTCCATGCGGGCTGATGGGAGCGGGCTGTAGCGGAGCTGCTGCAGATGTCAAACCTGGAGGAGTGTGCTGAGGAGTCTCCGCCGCTCCAGAGGTTCCTCTGTTCCTGGTGTGTGTGGAGCCCACAGCGCTCCTTCAGCTTCAGCCCGGCGCACTGAGGGACACACTGATGCCTGTGACTTCAGGAGGGAGAGAGAGAGAGAGAGAGAGAGAGAGAGAGAGAGAGAGAGAGAGAGAGAGAGAGAGAGAGAGAGAGAGAGAGAGAGAGAGAGAGGAACCCTCAACTACTGGTCATATTAGTGGTCGACTAATGTGAATCCTCAGTGGCTGATTTGGATATTTGTCTATATTTTTGCATCTGTTAAACACACTAAGTTAATGAAAGTCACAATATAACTGATTTTTTAATTAATGACGTGCACTGCAGTGCCTGCAATGAAAATATTTGGAGTAAATAAAATGGAATTACAGTGCACGCAGCGAAGATATATTCTGTTAATCGGCCTTGTGAGTGCAGATATCGGCCCAGTGATTTAAAAAATGCCAATAGGCATCCCTGTAATTGGTATATCGCTGTACTAGACTGAACAAACCTGCAGCTGTAAAACCTCTGAACGTGCCGTGTAATGAAATCCCACCTTTATCAGGTAGAGAAATATTGTTTGGAGATTTAACCAGCTCTTGAAGTGGTTTTGCAGACACAGTTGTTCGAATGTCTCGTCCAACTGTGTCTATGGACGGAGCGGAGATGGGAATCAGTCTGATTCAATTTAAAACTCACGAGGAGAGGGAAGATATAAAGGCAGATTATACATGTGGTGTCTTTGATCCGTCGGTAATCCTGTGGCCGCCTATTAGTCCGAGTTGTGTGTGTTGTTTGTCTAATACAAGGACACGCACACCTATGTGCAAACACAACTCATACCCAGAACATTTGCTCCGACCAGCACATCAGCCCTGTTTAGATGAAGAATTCTCTCACCGTGACTCACAGCTGCTTTCACACCGACATGCAGGCCTCGGATGTGTTACTCAAACCTGTCTCACTGTGATTCAACAGCACTGCTTCCTACCACATCGTCCTTTTAAATAGTCGACCTTTTACCGACTCCACTTATCCGTCTCCGCTCGCAACAGCTTTGTTAACAGCCAGAAAAAAAACGCAACAAAACCATATTTTCGCATGTCTGTCTGGTATTAACAAGGATAATTGTTTTGATCACAATGGGAATGAATAACCTCCGTCTGGATGATGAGTGTAATCGCAGCTCAACGCAAACACACCCGGCGGCGGATGGCAAGTGAGGTCATGTAAAGTGTGTGAAGCTCCTCTCTGTGTTTGTCGAACAAGGACGGAGACGCCGAAAGGCCTCGCCATGTGAAATGTCTGTGTAAACATACTCAGGGCCTGTAATGTTGTGGGTTGTAGGAAGAAGAAGAAAAGAAGCACCGACTCCGAACTGCTATTAGACACAGAGGAACATTAGCATTCAGTGTTTTGTCTGTGTTGATTATTACATTGGATGATTGATGCCGCTCTCGTATCTGTCCATCAAATATGAAGCTTGTTTGTTTATTACACACGCGTATGAAACTGGAAAAAAATACTGTTTTACTGTGTTTCATGGCGGGGTGCAACAACTCCCAGATGTCATCACCCCGAGGCTGCCAGGAAAGCTGCAGGAACTAAGATTGCATTAGTGGATGGACCGCATGAACCTTGAGTCATAATATAATCACGTAAAGAATCAGTTTCGTACATTATCGGGTTCTTCAGTCTGCCAAGTCTTAACACGGTACCCACTAGCTGTCATCTTTAACAAGCATGTATAATGAGGAGCTTTTGAGCTGTACCAAGCGTCCTGCTGTGTGAATGCGGTCCTCTAAAGTCAGGCCAACCCTTTTTAAGGTCGTTTCCCCCAGAAAGAAGAGGGTAATTTGGGTCCATTAGTCAGAAAGTGGCGGGATGGATCAATGGTGTGAAGAAGACAAGATAAGAGTCAGCAGACACTCTGACGGAGGAGAGAACACTTTCGCTCTGAGCGAAGGATACAACGCTGATGGAGGGAGGAGCAGAAAGTGAAGGGCAATAAAATTTGGGATGAGGTGCAGCAGCGTCTGGTTTATGAATGCACCACGAGGTGCTGCATGCAGCTTTATTAATGAGCTTTAGAGCTGCCGGTGGGGGATTTCTCTTACCTTTACAACCTGGTTACAATCTGCTAAGATAAGATAACCCTGTGTCAGCACCGAATACAGTGTACAAACACAACAACTGTATCAGTCTTTTCATTTAACCCCCTGCAGATAATTATATAGAAATGTCCCATACGTCAAACTGTGTCCACCTGGTGATGGAAAAGACACTCACTTTTTTTGCAAGCGCACACAAATGAGAGACAATATTATGTTCCGGACAACTTCCCAGCCTGCTGACGCTAGAGCTGTTGCTGCAAGACGCTTTGCAGTGATGAATAGTCCGTCTGCACATCTGACTTGTCTGGGAGAAGAAAGGCTTCTGCTGCACTAGCATGCAATGAAATACACTGTGACCAAACATGTGCACATCACCGATCCCCTCTGATCTGCAGCAAGAGAAAGTACAACCTGGCAACATGACATGAATATGGGGCCCCTCTCTATATCTCCTCACCTCCTTTCCTGGCCGCCTGTAAATGGACTGATTCATCTGCATCTTGCTGACCTGGGCAATAAAGAAAGAGCAAGGTGGAGAGCGGGGCCACAAGTTGTTGCCAATCCACAGCCGAGGTCAGTCCATCATTGACACTGTGTCCAGCGCCAGCAGACCACAGCATCCACAAATCTAAAATACAAGTGTCATTAAAGCAGGACTGATGCCAACAGTGGCACATTGAGAAGAGGCAGGTGGGGCTGGCAGTGAGGGCACAAGTGTCAGCAGGCTGTCGGCCCCTGAGGAGGCTCAATAGGCAGCAGTGTACAGAGATGGGAACGCCAAACGCCACTGCAGTGATCACCTAATAGTAGGGCTAGGCGGCACAAACTACCACTCCCGACAACTCGGCTTGCAAAGGTACGATAATTTCCAACGAGACAAACGAGCTGTGACTGAGGATAACGTCCCACGAAGGCCCAAAAGAACTGTTGCACACTGATTCTGACTGAGACGTGGCTCCAGTGCAACACTCCCAATGCTGCTGTGGAACTAACAGGCGAGACGATGAGATGCAGGTTGTGTTGTCGCCTTGCACGACGTGCTACCATTTTGCAGAGTGTAGTAGCTCTGAAGTTATTTATATTCTGAGCTGATAACATTATTTGCATGTGTGTTAGTGTGTTAGTGTGTGTGTGTCCTGGACGATGCATGAACAGGTGCGGGGTCTCGTTCGGGTTGACACTCCAAGGGTATTGTTGTCATGACAAAGAACAACCTTTTGTTTATGTCTCACATGCACACACACACACATGCACACATCATACCGTTAAAAGGTGACATCAACATGTTGCAGACTATAATCTTGATCACAAGAAATCTGCAAAGGAAGATTCATTTACATTTTGAGTTTTTCAAAGCGATGCTCTCTGCTCTTCTGGTAATGGACATAAATTGAATTCCCCGTCCAAAAAAAGAAATATAAGAGTGTAACTCTGTGCCAGTTTCCATATTTAAAATACATCCAGCTCTGTTTTGGATCAAATGTAACTCTGGGGCATTCGACTCGATGCTACACGTTGATAACAAAGCTTCTTCTGTGCCTTTTTTTTTGTTGCATTGAATTAAATAAAAGTCCCCAGCTCCAGTGGAACAAGTGTTTCCACTGGAATATATCAGCAACACAGTATTTCTATGCTATCTGGCATTAATACGATGGGGTTAAAAAACTATCCAATGGGAACCCACGATAAACAGAAATCCACTCACTTTAAATGTTGTTTTGTTTTTATGTGAAATGTGAAATGCAATTCTGGAGATTGCTGTTTTCCCTTCTTTGTGTGTGGAGGAGACGAGCAGAAGCAGCAGAACAAAAATAATTGGGATGCACAATCAGAGCAATCAGCAGGGCAGGCAGGCAGACGTGATAAAAACGGTCACACGCTGGTGTCCTGCAGTAAATGGCTTTCAAATCGCAGCCGCCAAACAATCATGTCACGTCTGAGGAGGCGCCGGCAGATCTGTGATGATACTAACCGAGTTCTTTAAACCAAAAATCAGCTGAAGGGTTTATGAAGATGTCGGAATCTCTTTTACGCTGCCCGCTGAGGAGTGAAATGATTCTGGGCTGAACGTTTCGCATCACTTGATGTGCACAAAACAATCTGACTGCTCACTCTCTATTGATTCTTCCTCGTATAGAATCCTTGTACATGTACCGTATCCAAGAGCAGACGTGACATCACTTGTGTCTGCACATTTCACAGTATGTAAATTTACATATATGACGTTACCAGTATTTGCATATAATAAAAGGGAGGGAGGACACCCTGCAGAGTGCCGGTGGAAGACGTTTATTGCAGCACTATTGTACTGGATTAGGTTGTGCAGGTGCTCCTGACATGACCGCCACCCCTTGAATCTATTTGTGGGTCTATTAAAACGTCCACCCTCATCAGCAGCAGGATGTAGAACGATACGACGTGTGATCACAGACGTCATCTTAGTGGCTGGGTGTCTCTATTGTGTCTGTGCTGGTCGTCCATTTCTAAGTTAAAATGTTTGTTTTTGTTGTTTGATGCTGCTCTGCCTACTAGAACACACGTACATGTGGACAGACAGTCCTTCCTGACAATGTTGGAGTTGATCCCGACCAGCTCTGCTGACTCACTGCAGATCTTCGAAGAAACTCTGCAGGGTCGCCATGTGTGCTGGCCTGTTCCTCCTTCTGCCTATTGCAGGGTGACTCATAGCTTATCTCTCCGCGAAGCCACTTTGAGACGCGCTCGATTGCACACACAAACACACACATTTATGAGTCCTTGTCTGGATGCCAGTAAAACTCTTTCCCATGCACTCTCACAGCTGAGGTCACTCAGAGCGGCAGCGGCGGACTGGAAGACGGTGCCAATCAACCGCCGCCTCGAGAGACTGGAGACCCGGAGCGTCCTTTGGATTTGTGCCTACCGTCTTCGAGGGAGCTCCGTATAAAATAAACCAGTATAGTTAACAGAGCTTATGTTTGTTATATATCTGAGCCCAATTTAAAAGAATGCTAGTGGAGTCAATTGTGACATGTAGCAGGATGCTTGACGTGAGGAGGCAGAGTGGTTGCACCGAACAAACGAAGGTCTTTGCAGCAGGAGGGGGTGATCGATCCCGTTCAGTGGCTTCATTAGTAAAAGGATACATTCAGTATTAGTGGAGAATTAAATGCACAATATCACAAGAGATTAAAAAATGCAGCGAGAGAGAGTCATCGGAACTTCCTTCAACATATTCACAGTCTAAGTGAGTTATCGTGTTTCCGCAGTGGAGATCTCTCATTAGGGACAACGGAGGGCTAATTGCATAAATATATGCAGCCAGGTATCATGTATCATCCGGTTTTTCCTCGTCACCCACATTAACTTGTCAATATTTGTCCAAGAGCCGTGCCAAGGCTGCATTAGCGTGTGATTACAATGAACAGTGAAATGAGATGATTCAACGTAATGACTGTCATCCGTAGCTGCCGCGATGCAAATCAGTTTCCTTTAGATGGCTTCCTGGAGCCGTGAGAGGATCAGAGGAACAGATGTCAGTTATTCAGGAGGTCTCTCGGCCACAATGGCCCTCAGAGATGGGATTAAGATTGTCTGATGCATCTATGCACTCGCCACATGCTTCCTCTTACATGTCGCTCCGACTGCTCGGGCGCTTGGGGAGGAACAAACATGATTTCCTTTAGATGGAGGCAGATGGAAACACATATTCAGGCACACCTATTTGTTTATGGAGCGGGGGGGTGGGGGTGTTACGGCGCCTGTTTCCACGGGAACGTGAAGTGAGCAGGTGCAGTCATCCCAGACAGGGATTCCCAATCACCACAGCAGTCAATCACCACGGTGAGGCTGCAGATGCGGGGCTTTCCCCCGTCTCCAGTGAACGGAGGGATAACAGGTGTAACATTAAACAGAAGAGAGAGACTGTTTAGTGTTTTATCCTTCTCTCTTCTCTTCCAATTCTCTGTCTCTTGTCAGCTCACTTCTCTGGCTTGGATTCCTCCAACACTGATTAGCAGCCAGATTTAAAATGTCCCGTCGCTTTAAATGTGGAATATATCGAACCTCGATTGGATATTGTTGTACTAATGACTCATGAAATATATTATCACGGTGATCGCTTTCCAACAATACTGTCGACAAACGGAGGCAACAAACACAAGTGCTGAAAGGTTGATTGCATCTATTGGTGTGCTAAACAGCAACATCAAGCCTGTTGCAGCTATTTCAGGATGAATCAAAAGCCTGCTACCTTGTTAGCATGCCTAGTTAGCATTAATTAATATTCATGAGGATGCTAAAATATTCCCCCGCTTCTTCTAACTTCTCGTGTCAGTTGTCTTCCGCCGACAGGGGATCTGCACTTGTTGCTCTGTGCAAAGACGAGATTTCCATACAGATATTCTATAAATATTGTTTTTATTTTCGCCCGTGTGATTTGAATATGAAGCCGCGTGTCTTCGCTTCAGGGAGAGCTCGGCTGAGTTCGCCTGTTCTGTCACGAAGACAGTCGCAGCCTGACGATCAACTCTGTCCTCAATGTCAACGTCCCTGAGTGATGGCGCCGCTTTAATGTTCCGCACCTCATTACCGTAGACGAGGATGCAACTTTGTTCTTGAACACACCGTCACATGTTGACCTTGGTGTCCAGACACACACACACACACCAATACAATACATACCAGCGACACACATCTAAGAACAAAATGATAAGAGGAATTCATTAATAAGATGAAGATGATCTTGATAGTGAGTCATGTCCACTGACCCCAGCTTGAAGCTTCATTTAAAGCTTTGCACTTATCCGAGGCCAAACTTTTATTTACATGCATCATTATTTACTCCACACAAACACGCACACACACACACTCGTGCTTATGCACACACGGATAAAAGAAGATGAGGAGGAAGAAGAGAGAACTCTGTCGCGGCGCTGCAGACAAGGAGAGATGCGGGGGTACCCGGAGAGATAAGAGGTTGGAGAAATGCAGAGGGACCAGCAGCAGGCTTTTCATCTATTATCCTTTCATCAGGGAGTTTACCTCCTGCTGTCGACGGAATTGCACTCTTGTTTGTCTCCTTCTGTGAGTGTGTATCTGTGCGTGTCCGATGTGTCACTGATGTATCTTCTGTACTGATTAAAAGGGTCCTTGTGTTCCTATAGAGGTTAGTTTCAGTGTATTTTGCAGCCTCTATACTATTGCAGTAACAGTTTCCTGTTTTAGTATCACTCCTAGAACCATGTGATGAGGGGGCGGCGAGCATCTGTTATTCATACAGTGACCAGGACCTGGGTGGTATACGTCAATAGTAAGAAGGCTATAAGCACCACCAGGAAACACTGATTTCATGCCAACGAAATTGTCACTAGAATATCGACATTTTTGTCCAACATTATTGCGTAATAGCTGAGCTTAATTTTATATTTACTTTTATTTAAAAGGAAGAAGTTGACAATCTTAAGGCTTTTGCACAACAATATAAAAATGCACAGAAACATTGCACAGTGAGCCTGATACGTTTTATTATTCTATTCACAATACGAAACAAATGAAGGCGCCTTTTATTGCATGCATGAGACTCTACTAATAGCTTTTTTTGGTCAAAGAGGGAAATAACTTACAAAGTGCTCCGACTACTTTCACATCTTATCAACATTTAAGTGTCCTGCTGCATAATGAAAGTCGTTTCTCTCCTGCGCTGCTGCCAAATTAATCAAAAACGTTTTGCTCCATTGACGGGCTCTTAATGTTTCTCATGATATTTCGCGACTATTCTGCATCTCTCCACGAAACATGAAATTCCTGCTGCAACGTTTTATCTTCGGAGGTGTGTTTGTGTGCTTCTACACAAAGAGATATTTCACACGAGCAGCTGCACCGTCGAGGGAAATGACTCTGATTCTACTTGATTGGAATAAACAGATTAAGTCTTAATGTTCTGCCTTTCAGGTTACATCTGCCTCCGTCAGCTTCAAGCTAATCGAGCAAATAAAATGCCTGTCGGGGACACGGGAACAGGTGCGTTGGAGGAACATTCAACACAGAGATAAGAATGGCGGGTGTCCTGGAGGAGGACGAGGAAAGAGATAATATTTCAGAGAGGAGCGGTGGATAATGAAAGTAAGAGAAACATATCAGGGGAGTCCACTGAGGCAGAATGAACGGACGCCAAGGTCACGGACAAGCTGCACTCAAAGCACCCAGTCTTCTCTCTATGAATGAGCCTGATTTGTTGCTGATACGGGCAAAACACAGCTGCGGTGGCAGCTTGGAGGCTCATCAGCGATGGAGAAAATGATCTGTGGTCTCTACCTTGGACTTAGTTGTCATGAAGAGTCATGGATGCATGTAAGACCTGGATACTGGCAGAGCGCTGTGAAGCTAATTTTACATTGTGGACAATTACACCTGTGGCATCGTGAAACGAGGAAGATTACGTTCTTGGGCGTCACGAGCTTCTGAGGAAGGAGTGGGGCCCCAACTTCCAACGCTGCATCCACTTCTCTATATACGTCCCTGTGGTGGATGAAGCTCTGTATGGCTGCTGCCTGGCAGCATGACAAATTTGCTACGACAATACTCCTATAGAAAAAAGGGGAGGACGGAATTTAAAGACGTAAATCAGGATTCCAGAAACACATAAATCAATGCTCCCGGCGTAGGTCCGTGTCTGTGTTCACGGCGTGATGCGTGAGTCTGCATCCTTAAGCGTGCACACTTTGCTTTGTGACAAGTAAGAGATTGAGTGTTGCAAACGAGACGGGATGTTTTCCTGCCATCTGTCCCTCAGGAGGGTGGTACACATGCTGCTTCAGCATCACTCCAATCAATTCATCACTATACTCGGAATAATCTGATTCCCCTCCATAAGGGACGGATTGATCTGGAGAAGTGTGACCTGAGGGAAATGTGCGGCTTTAAAGGGGAGGATTTGTAATGGGACTGAGCAAGGTAGCGCTCACATTATACCGCTTTGTTTATCAAGAGGTGGGAGTCACTGAAGCACAAAAGGAGCAGTAGCTCTTCTCCTAGTTCCCTTTGGAGCTCTTGCCCTGGTGGTGGCGGGAAAAATGGGACTGTGCTGCCCTGAGGCGTTTCCACGGTGCAGCAGCTTGAGCGAGCAGCGGCCCAGACCAGCGTCTCTGCAGAGGGAACTCGTTCTTTCATTCATGACCCAAAACCTTTGACCAAAGGTGAGTGTTGGAAGGTAAATCAACAATTCCTCCTTCCTAGCAATGGAGGAGGAAACCCCACCTTGGTGAGAATGTGCTGAGACATATGAAACAAACATTTTATACCTTTAAAATTAATTATATATGTACATTCAAATGGCTACAATTCAAGCACATTTAAACACGATCTGAAGAAATGCCGGAACTAAAGGCTCCACTTGTGATTTAGTCTTAAAGTTCTAATTTTTTCCCCCAAGCACACGACCGGCGCTGCTGTCAAATCCGATCTCTCCTTGGGATGTGATGAAATAAATTGAGTGTGAAAACATTTGAGATCTGGAGAGCGCTGAAACAGCACAGCTGAGTGAGCTTATACTGACCGACTTACTGCTGCGTGTCACTTATATTACTGATGTCACACACACACACACACACACACAAAGAAACGCACACACACACACGGGTTTGATAAGAGGTGACAGAGGGGCAGAGGGGTAAGACCTCAAACTGCTGACTCTCTCTTTCTGTACATTTCAATTAAGATGGCTTGAACTGCTGCGCTGAAACCGGTCTGACACATCGAGTCTCATGCGCGGTGAATAATTTCCATCCACTGCTCATCTTACATCATCATCCGTTCTCGTTTACTGGTGAAAATAACGTGTTAAAATCAAGTAGCTTGAAGGGTTTTTAGCGGAGACACTCAATTAACACATGAAGCAGACAAGGGAAGAGGTCAAATTGTTTCTATATGTTACACGAAAAAGGTACGACACCAGGATCAGGATCATATATAACACCGGACAGGGATCATATCAGACACCAGGATCAGTATAATTTATGACACCAGGATCATAATCCGATAGGACACTGGATAGGGATCATATCAGACACGAGGATCAGGATCATATATAAAACCAGGAACAGGGACATATCCAAAACCAGGATCGGGATCATATATGGCGCCAGGATCAGGATCATACAAGACAACAGGATCCGTATCATATAGGACACCAGGATCAGGAACACATGCGACACCAGGATCGGGAACACATGCGACACCAGGATCGGGAACATATACGACACCAGGATCAGGAACACATACGACACCAGGATCGGGTACATATACGACACCAGGATCAGGAACATATACGACACCAGGATCGGGTACATATACGACACCAGGTTTGCCACCAGGACCGCAGGGAACAGCTTCAGGACCCCAGACGGAGGACGGCTCCAAGAACTCAACCTACCTACAGACCTAATCACTCTAAAGAGGCTGAGCTCCTGTGTTGCTTTGTGTTCAGTGCTAATTAGCAAATGTTAGCAAGCTAACAGAGTAAACTAATGGGGTTAGCATGCT
>CAAKHC010014665.1:20376-33912 GCA_901007825.1 Macroramphosus scolopax | reverse complement strand
CAGACAAGGGAAGAGGTCAAATTGTTTCTATATGTTACACGAATAAGGTACGACACCAGGATCAGGATCATATATAACACCGGACAGGGATCATATCGGACACCAGGATCAGTATAATTTATGACACCAGGATCAGGAACATATACAAAACAAGGATCCGGATCATATATGGCGCCAGGATCAGGATCATACAAGACAACAGGATCCGTATCACATCTGACACCAGGATCAGGAACACATGCGACACCAGGATCAGGAACACATAAGACACCAGGATCAGGAACACATACGACACCAGGTTTGCCACCAGGACCGCAGGGAACAGCTTCAGGACCCCAGACGGAGGACGGCTCCAAGAACTCAACCTAGACCTAATCACTCTAAAGAGGCTCAGCTCCTGTGTTGCTTTGTGTTCAGTGCTAATTAGCAAATGTTAGCAAGCTAACAGAGTAAACTAATGGGGTTAGCATGCTAATCCTGTTAGCGTAATGACGTTAACATGCAGCTCAAAGTACTCCTGTGCCTAAGTGCAGCCCCACAGAGCTGCTAGCATGTCTCTTCAGTAGCGAAAGATTATAATCACTAAAAGCCCAGAATATTTGTATTCATTCAGTGAATCCTGTGTGTTTTCAAAAGTGATGGATGTCCTGTGGGAAGGCGAGGAAGACTATTTTTTACCTGGCGGAAGAAACGTAACCCTTACCGAGGAGCAAAGTCAAGGATATGAAGTGACAAATAAGAGAAACTCTAAACACCGGCGGTCTGATAAGAGTTATGAATGTTTATCCAACATTTACACTATTCTTTATCCTGCAGTAAGATTAAGTTGCAGTGAGTATTTTTTTTGCCTTTATGTGAAGTGAGATTAATTATAGTCTCCATAATCGTCTTGTACCCCGGTGAAGGTTAAATGGCTGTGAAAGCAGACGGAAAATAATCAGATCGGAACAAATTTCCCTGCACCTAAAGTGCTGCACTCTCTCTCTCTTTCTCTCTCGCTCTCTCTTATGACACATTCCTTATCTCACTGGACAGCTCCAGGCTTTCAAACACACATGCACAAATAAAAAAAAAGAATACTATCCTGCACCAAACCACATCCAGTTTAAGAAACCACAGTGCTTTTCAACAACAGCCAGAAATAACATTCTGCTGTGAGTCCAGATTCGGTGTAAAACCATCAATCATCATTCTCCTGGGACTCCCTCTTGATGTCTCGATTTCAACTATATGAGTACATCGCTTTAACACAATAAAACAACTACAAGTCCGTCCATTTCATCCGCATATTTTAAACTATTAGATTATACCCTCCGATCTGTGTTGCTTTCATGTTGACAAGGTCATTGTAAGCCGTGCACCGACATGAGAGCCTGTTCTCAACTCAGCCCGTCACATACTGACACTTTGTCCTCGCCATGTGATCCTGCAGCACAATGTACCCTTTTGTGTCAGTGCGTTGTTCATTAACTCCAATGTAAACCCCCTCCGAACCTCATGAGACCCTGAGAGGCTAGACTGGTACGAATGCCTGACATAACAGTTTATTCTGCGCCTTAATCTAACCGCGTCTTTAAATAGCTATTAAAAGTTTATAGGTGATCACTGTTGAGTCCTTCCAGTTTACAGTGTGTGAACTTTCCAAAGTAAACCTCCGCGGTGAGCGTTTCAGACTGGACTCCAAACTCGTGCAAGGGGGGGGATCAATCACTTGCCTCCTAATAACTCTCGGAACGGGTTAACATGAGTTATTTGAAAGCCGCCGTGTTTCCCACAGACGTCAAAAGGTGCCGAAAGGGAATGAGAACGCTGCACCGTCCAACGAGGTGGGAGCATCAACCTTTGGCGTGGAGGGATGAGAACATGTTTGACATTGAGAAATAAAGAGTCTGTGTTGCTTCTGAGTGAAATGAACTGAGCAGCCGGGGCTGCCGCCGTGTGACAGGGTTCAGGTCCATCACACAGCTTCTCTCTCCGGCCTTCAGCTTCCAACAGCACCTCTGATGCAGTGTCTCCTTTCTCTGAACATATTGAGGTCATATTTCTTCCCCCGGACAACCCCTGATAGCTGAAAAAAAAAAAATGAAAAAGCAAGCATCACTTACCAGTCACGGCCATCCCCGGCTATATTTAGCTGTGCAACAGACTCCAGGTCATATTAGACCTCAATGTGTAAACACGAGCTGCCTTGCTTTCAGACTCTAGCTGTCCTTTTTTGGCAGGTTGTGAAAGCCGTGGGTGGACGCCAGGCTGCCATGAGTATTACAGCTCCTCATCTATGCCTGTAAACTAAAAGTATTTCATGAAAAAGAAATGGTTTGAGCCTATAAGTGATTGTGAATGATGCATTTTTATAGCGACTTTGCTACTTTTAAAGCGCTTTATAATGTTGCGTCATTCCTACACACATGCACACACTGTTGGAAGCAGGTTCTGTGCAGGGTGTCCAGTTTCTAACATCAGGAGCATTAAAGGGATTCACTTTCTTGCTCCTGAACATTTCGACTCTACCTCCCTCGCCATCCCCCGAGGGTCCAACTCCCCGGCTCGTCAAGCAAGACGACTCAAAACAAGACTTTACAGAGCTTTTAGGTCGATAACAAGACGGAATTACTGTAGTCAGTTCGCAGAGAACATCACACATGGAGGGGAGATGAGGTGGAAAATCTAAATGCCACTAAGTTAGCGGCTTTCTAGCCTCTACAGCTTCATAAAAAGCAAACGGAAAGGCAGAGCAGCTCGTTGACCTTCAAGTTCTAGCCCGCTGCTTTACGTCTTTCTATTCCCTCTGCTGTCTGCCTCCTCTCCCGGCTGTACGGCCAACACCGATGTTTACATGTCTGAGATGTCTGTCCTCCTAATAGAGTGATGACAGTGTGAGGGAACACAGAGAGAGATGCTGCATTATATCAATTGACACAGTATTCTGTCATTGTGATGTACGTTATATATTGGGCTTGATGTCGCTTCTCATAGTTAAATATAATTTTAAACGGTTATCTAGTCTCTCCCTCCCAAGCCATAGTATGAATAGTAATGTATATGTGAAAATGCATGAAAGGAAATCTTGGGGAGCCAGTCCGTAGAGGTTTTCAGTCACGTCTACAGAGAGTAAAAGGGTGAGGGACTCTTAAATGAAGCAAAAAAAAAAACACCCATGCTCTTCTGACCTCTGCTGTCACGGCTGTGGGCGAGTTGTTACTGTATGCTGCAGCCCAACGGAAAGAAATGAATGCAATAGCAGCAATCGTGATTAATATACATCTGCGGTTTATTGCTGCACAGCTAATATTTAAAATATATATATATGTATAAATGCATGCCAGACTTTAAATATAAGAGGAAAAATGCTCATGGAATATTATTCAGTGATCATTACAGGGTATTTATCTTCAAAGCATGATGTCAATAAAGAAGTAGTGCCATTCTGTTGGTATTTTTATGATTTAGAATATCTCTTAAAGATCTTAAGGACGACAAATCGACGGTGTCGTATCCTTATTTCTGCAGCCAGCATGTGATGTGAGTTCACTCCCGTGTCTTTGATCACCAGCCTCACATGCAAAGCTTTGATCACTGACAGGCGTTTCACCAGCATTAACGTGCACATAAAGAACGAGGGTCATCTGCTTTAAGAAGCCTCTGTAAAAAGCCACAAGGTTAATAGTGAGTGTCAAGCTGCGATCTGGCGCTTTACAGGTATTTGGGATTGATCGCAGATCAGGCAGTCCGATACTGATCAGGCTCAGATGGAGGCCACCTCTCCGGGGAGGACGAAGACGAGAGGAGGGAGTAGCTCCTGCTATCCTGAGCGGCACTGACATCCTTGCATTATTGAGTAGCCAGTTGGGGAATTCCGAGTTTAATGAGGGCACGCAGGGAGGAATGTGCCACAACTAAAAACGCACAAAAATACCGGTTGTTATGTTTTCGGCTGTGTCAGAGGTTGGCGTTCGCACTCAGATCAGAACAGCGCAGGGGAAATAATAGCTCCGACACCTTACAGCTGAAGGAATTCCTGCTCTCATTACTGCATCCAACTGAGGGCCCTGAACACATTAAGCCCGTCACTCACCTGCTCCTGCCTCGTAGCCGCGGTGTACATAGCAGAGGCCGACTTCGCAGGCTCGGGGGCAACACGGAGCAGAAAAACTCTTGAGAGACTTGCGCCTTGAATATGTTGTCTATAAGGGGAAGAATTTGAGACATTTATTTTTAATGGCCAACATGAATGTGAGCAGACTAACGGCAGGAGTAAAAGGGCAGAGCAGACAAGAAGTGCCTGTCCCCATTTAAACCAAAGAGACGAGGTGAACGGCTGCATCCCGGCACCGTGGGTTGAATCTAGGAGTGCACTGCTTGTTAGGATTTCCTTACCTGCACCTGCTTGAACATGAGGTGTGATCTTCCTCCAGTGCTTTCAGCTCAGTTGGAGGGGGTTAAATATAGAAGTATGGGAAGCAACAACATCACCATCCTGTATGGATGGCCACATGTCTAATCCAGAAGAAAAAACACAGTGTTCACTTCCATCTCCTTTTTATTGTTTTCACCCATTATTGCTGTTATAGCTCCCTGTCACACGTGATGTTGAGAGAAGCCCCCCCCCCCCTCCTCCTCCTCCTTTGCCAATGGGCACCTTCGCAGAGTGACTCACACTGCAACTGCTTCCTCCTTCTCTCTCTGTCTTTATTGTTACCTGTCATAAATTAAAGCGCGCTTATCTTAAGACAACAACAAGTACGATGCAGGAGGATCCTGCAGCACGCCGGCTGGAACCGGCTCCCCCGTACCAACTTCATGTCGACTATCCGGCACCGCTTTGAGGCTTGAATGTCAAATGCACAAAATGAAATGACACGTAATGGCAAACATTCTAAATCCTACTCGACCCTGATTAAACATTACAAAGACAAACACATAAACCAAATTAGATCTGTTCACTTCTCTCCTGCTCTTTGTCCCTTTTATCCAACTTTCCTGTTTCTTCTATCCGTCATCCAGTCAGGCGCTTCATATAAAGGCTGATTTATAATTATGCTTTAAATAGACGATGCGCTCCGGCGTAGGGAACGTGGGAAGACGTACCTGCACTGTAGCCTATGGCGTAGCCATACGTGCGCCACCCGAGAGATGTTGTGATGCTGCACATCACATTCCCTCCCACACATTTTCCACACACTCATCTCCAGTAAATTTCCTCTGACTTCTACTCTCTTCCCTGTATTGCTATGATTACAGTAAATAATTACAGTAAATTCACTTGTTCATAATTCACAGTGACATAAAAAACCCCCACCGCCACCTAGTGTTCTGGTGGTGTAATTGCAGGGTACGGCGTCGGGTCCACGTTGAGAGTAGCACAGTTATAAATCAACCTTAAGGCGAGGCTCTTCCCAACATCACCACCGTTGAGTGGAAGCAACATTTGCATGATCACGTCACTCTATGACATCTGCAGAGAAATCGTACTTCCACATGAGGTTGCACCACAGCAAAGCCACATACAAAAACAAAATGTTAATGTTGACTACTAGCAAAAATAAAACGTGTTCCCAACACACCTTCAGAAACTAGTGTAAGTTATGTGTCTCGTAATAGTGCAACATTTGCTACATGTACTCTGTTTAACATTCTAGTCACTACAACGTAAATTAGATTATTTTCATTACAAAAATACTAAATCTGTCCGTCGGCTAATTATTTATACAATAGATTATTGTTCAGTAACTGACACGTACTATGTCTGGTCTGCGTGACAGGTGGCTGGAATAATTAAAGTTCCACAAGAGGAGCCGAGTGCAAACATAGGTGTCTGAACGTAATATTGCTGATTCAAGGGACATGACGAACTAACTTCGCTGTGGGACATTTGGGTCTTCCTGGCTGTTTTCCAGCAGCTCATCCTCAGAAAAACTGATGTGAAGGCAGGTATCATTCATGGGAGAGGAGATGAGCTCGTCGGTGTTCGAATGTGAGGTGAGGGTTTGGGGCTCGGCAGGATAGGACTCAAAGGAAGAGAGAGCCGTTTCCCTTTTCCCCTCCGGGGGGCTGTCACAGCCGCTGGAGGCTGTTAAAAATGTCCCGCGGTCCCCGAAGAGGTCGTCGTCATCCCGCAGAGGTGACAGCAGGGACTTGGTCTCGGAGCGGACGCCCGAGTCCTCGCTGGCTGAACAGGAGCTGCTCTCGCCGTTGCTGAGTGACTGGAAATCAGCAGAGGAGAGGGAGCTGGGGGTGATGTCTGGGAAAGAGAGGCTGCTGCTGCGGCTCGGGGCTGCGTCGTTAGTGGTGGTCTCTCCGGACATGAACACGTTAGTGACGTCTGACGCCGGAGACAAGGTCCTGCTGGACCGCTTGCGGTTCATAGAAGGTGGAGGAGGGTCAAGTTTAGGGATCATCTGTTTATACCTGCCAGGGAGAGAACAGACACACTGGTTATTTATATTTCACTCATTCAGATTCAGCACTTCCCTACCAAAGCAGGAGTATTAGAATAAGCCTCGAGCACTTTTCCTCTCCGTCAGTTACATTACACCCCATTAAACTGAAGCTGTAAGACAAGACAGTAACTCCCTCCTTCTCTCCGGCTCCCCGTTGTTTTGGGCATCGAGGGACTTATGAAGATTCCACGGCTCAGGGGAACATTGGAAAAAGGGTGCCAGAGAACAAAGAGGTGGGGGAGTTGAATAAGGAAGCGAGGAAGAGACGCAGGCTCTTCATACGCGCACACCAGAAATAGCTCCGTTGCAGATAGTTCTTCTGAGTGTACCGCGGTCGTGCCATGACAATCAGCACATGCATGCAGTCAGAGAACGAGCCCCCACACCTGCTAACAAGCATCGCTTCCTCCCAGTTACACGACATCGGTGGCTGCTAACTTTGTTCTGCTGTGAGATCTGGATGTCAGTAATGGAATTACGTGATATATTTCCTGTCTCTGTTTTTGTATTCGGGGATTCTGTTGACAATTACAGCACATCCAGAGCTGATGATGAAGATCACACACACATGCAGCGCTGTGCGGGGGTGAAATCAACCTCGACCGCGATGTCACAAACCGCAGCGTTTGATTTAATGGGTGTTTCTACAGCCTGGTTGGTCCGGACTGAGGCCCTGCTCAGACCTGGCATTAACACACATCTCGGATGATTTGATCGCAGGTGGACGGGTCTGAAAGCACCTTCACATGCGTCTCGAAGGACTCGCGATCGGATCAAATGATCGCAAACATCCCCACACGTGTAAGTCTGTACTCTCGGTTTACAAATGATGCCGGGTTCATAAACCGATCTGTAAGCTGACGCCTTCCACTCTCTCCGGACGGAGAAAGCTCTCTCTTGTCTATCTCTAGTTTCAGATTTGTAATGAAGAAAGGCTTGTTGCATTTGACTACGTTAATGTTTGAGATAAGCGTTTCAGTCTGTATGAAGGAGCCTGGTGCAGCCGTAGCTTTGATCCACCGCTCAGTTAATTCACAGATTAACTTTATATTACAAACCTGATACCGTTTAAAGTACGTCTTTGTGGAAGAGTCTATATTTAATTTGAGGAAACGACATTAGCCTACATCGGCTCCACAAAGCAAAATGGAACTCTTGGATTTGTGGATTCTGTTCTCCTCCCTTGAGTTGCAGTTCCTTTGTGGCTTACAAACACAAACAGAGTTTGTCTCCGCCAGGATTTCTTCCGCTGCTATTTTTTGAATGTGTGTGTGGTGTCCCGGAGATAAAACTGCAGCTGGATCAAGGAGCAGGCTGCCAGGCTGCCTCCTTCCCTCCACATCTCATTATCATAACTTTGACTCAGCACTCCTCTTTTGTGACAACCCTCTCCGCTTTACTGCCTTATCTCGCTCTCTCCGCTGTTTCTTCCTTGTTATTTTTACACCTCCCGCTTTTACAACTCCATCTTCGTCCGTCTATTCATCTCCCTTTATTGTCATTGAACAAATGAAGGTGTCTTTCCTTTCAACCATGTCATCCTCCAAGTCTACAGAATATTAACAACGGGGGAATGGAGATGTAGATTCCTTTATCTCTTTAATTAAAACCATGTAGAGTATTTAAATAACAAAGTAACAAGAGATGTTATTGCAAACTAGTTTCTTTGTGCAATATAACAATATCAGATTACTTGTTTTTTCTAAGAATAGAGGCGACTGCATGCTCCTAAAGGACACACATGTCGACTGAACACTAACAGAACATCCCTCTCTTCAGGTGCAAAGGCTCAAAGACTGAGAGGTTCAAGACCGAGCTTATACTGAAGGACTAAAATCTTCCAGAGCTAATTAAACCATGAGAGTGTACAGACAGGATCTCTCTAACTGCGGGAGATTATTAGAGAGTCTCTAACAGCTCATGTGTGCTTCGTTTGACTGCGAAAGAGGATTTCGTGAATGTAATCTTCTACCATTTAGGAAGCCGCTGGTTTTTTTACTTCGGCGGAATGAAAATGAACTTGCACGGAATTAAAACTTGCGTTTGATGCAGTAGGTCATCCATCACCAAGGAATGACATTCATTGTGTGTTTTCCTTTTCAATGTCAGGCTCACAGTTTGACATATTGTAGTTTCCAGGATGGTGCTTACAGAATTCACATCATCCTTTTGACATGAGGAGTTTTTGCTTTTTGGGTTTATTCTCTCCTCATGAATTATGTTTCAAATGTAAGATTCTAATTACTCCTTGTTATTGGCCTTTTTCGCATGCGACTCGTCTGCTGGCCGTCGGCGGAACGTTTAAAAAGTACGTGAGACCTGTGACGCCGCACGCCTGGGGTTGGGATTATTACATTCTCCATCTGGAAAAAAGTGGTTCTATAAAATTTGGTGAAGCACAACGTGCAGATGACAAAAACACTCGTCTCTGTGCGCGCACACATTCAGACTGACACACACCGAGACAGTAAAATATAACAACTCTACGATAACACAGTCGATTTAAGACAAGTGCATCAACAGGTGCTTCTCTTCTGCCTCTGCCCCGGGAAGTTTTCCCCCTCGGGTTTAATCTCCTCTGCCAATACGACGAAAAGTCTGGACGAGAACATTTCTTCCATTCTTGCAAACGTACGAGCGCCAAGACCAGAAGAGCTCACAGTCCAGCGAGTGGAAAACAAAGACGGCGTTAACGTGCATAAGGCATGTGCACCTCTAATGTGGTTCTGGATTTGCACAACCACATCCGCGTGTACATGGAGGTTACTATGCAGTCATTAGCAGAGAAATCACTGGTGAGGCCGACACACGAGCCAGAAAACACCCACACTGTTCATCCGCCACATGCCCAGTCCCATGCTTGTGCCACAGACACTGGTTCAACATGCTGGTCATCGTGGGTAATACTCACATAAAGAGAGGAGAAGGGGCAGAGAGGAGAAGGGGAGGAGGAGAGGAAGGGGGGACTAGGAAACGTCTAGAAAGCTCCCCAGGCTTCGAAGGAGAGGCAGTCTGGAAGCGAAGGATGAGAGGGACTAGGGAGGGGGGAGGGGGGGGGCGTTATGGAATGCTTTTAGTTGTGATGGTGGATGAGGGATTGACAGTCTGAATCGTCGATATCTCTTTGGAAAATGATGGACGATTAGAT
Organism: Macroramphosus scolopax; assembly: GCA_901007825.1. Classification (NCBI taxonomy): domain Eukaryota; kingdom Metazoa; phylum Chordata; class Actinopteri; order Syngnathiformes; family Centriscidae; genus Macroramphosus; species Macroramphosus scolopax. Next base: position 24,324 of record CAAKHC010014665.1, on the reverse strand, counting down.
GAGGAGGAGGATGAGCAGGAGAGGGTCCTCACACCTGTACCAAAGAGAGGCGACAGTTAGACTACTGAGGATCAGGGAGCTGCGTGAGGACGACACCAGTGATTTCAACCTTCTGAGTAGCACTTGGCTTGTACTAATTTAATATTTTACCCACCCGGTAGGGAGGCAGAACCTGTTCTTTTCTCATGAAATGAATGTAAATAATTTTTTTTCTTTCGTAATAAATAAATAAATTTGTTTGTAGTTGGTGGATGTAAACAGCGAGAACCAGCAGTGTGGTCAGACTGGACGCTGCTTCGACTTGTTTATTCTAAGACTAATTACATGCCACAAGAAGAAAAACAACCATAGTGACCAAAGCAGCGAACGTGTTTTAGAAGTTTACACAGACCACCCTTGACGTCTGCAGTACCGATGACTCATCATCCCAGCATGCTCGTTTACCTCAACATCAATCCACACAATTACATGAAAACAAATTCTTATTTCAAAGACAAGCAATAGGAGGTTTATAATAAAAGCTTATAGTTATGTTAACACTGACTAGATGTTCAGTAACATCCTGTGAAAGAAGCAAGCAGGAGATTTTACACTCAGAGCGGTGACTGTCTTTGTTGAAGCACCTTTGCTTTTGAAGGAAATTAAAACAACACCCATCTGAGTGTGTGTGGGAAGCCTGTGTGGGATGTTTAATCATGTCGGTGGGCGAATGTGAGAGTCTACGAAACTATAATGGGAACTGCAAAGTTACAAACTCATGAAATTGCATTTTAAAGAGCTGACAGAGGCCCTGTCGAACCTTATCCGGTGAACGACAGGCCTATTTTCCAGCTCTCCGGATATCACACACGGTCTGGCGTCGGCCTCTGAACGCAGACGAATCTCGCGGCGGGTCTCATAAAATGCAACAGTTTCTATCTCTGAACGATGATATGTAGCAGTGTGCAAATCCATCTGACAGAGCCGGCCTTGCCCAGGCGCCTCCAGACATCATCCATTACGCTCCCATTATATTCACGCTATTGAATTACTGGCCGACGAGGCTGCTGGTGCGCGTCCCGCACAGATGATAATGACAGTGATGAAGAGGAAAAAAGCAATTCAGAAGAGAAGGATTGAAGGGAAGGGACGATCAAAAGATAGGGCAGGAAATGTGATAAGAGCGTGTCCGTACCATGCCAGGACAAACCGTGACTCACTCGTGCACTGGTCATAATATTACGTCTGTTTTCGCTCCGTGTCACATTTATGACTCAAAAAGCAAGTTGAGCCCAACAAAGTGTATTTGAAGCCCACTGATACATCCTGTTTTTGAACTTACTTGGAATTCTGTGGCTTGTTTGACTGTGTACCCTGTGACTCACATTGTGTCTAATACGATGCCAAGAAACCGTTTGCACTGATCATATTACTAAAGAAATCAAATTCCTTACTTTCAGCCCGATTGTATTATAATATTAATATAACGGTGCTCTTCCTTAACAAATTTCCAGCGCCAGAAACGGACATCACCCTTAGTTCAGTGTGACATAATGAAAGAACAATAATGTAGCCTCGGGGATGAACGGTGACAACTTTAATAAAAATGTAGCGTGTCACAATTTGGTGTATTTTCCTTCGTAGACGTCTCTTATGATGACATTAAGGAACAGGATGACAGCTCTGACACGTCGTACAGTTCCTTACATGCATTACAATCCTCTCCAGTGATATCGACGATATAGCTGATGTGTCTACAAACACGCTGCAACGCCTAACAAGTAGAATGTGAGGTAATGCGAAGTGAAGATTCGTGTGAACGACCCTGCAGGCTACCAAACGTTTTCCTCAGGGAGGGGTGAGGTGAGGGGAGTAATGATGTTTGCTTTTCCTCTGGAATTAGAATTCGTAATCAAACTTTTGTATCCAACCTAATTTGCATAATCATGCTCAGGGTTTAAAGCTTTATGGATATTTTCACATCATCATTCATGGAGGAAGAGGAGGAGAGGCGGTGAGGGGAGGATGGAACAGAAGTATCTGTCTGATAGTTCACGGAATATTAAATAAGGCTGTAAACTCAGGCCGTAAACATCGACTCGTCGGGGAAATCCAGAAAACAAAAGGCAAATGGAAGCAATAACATTTCCAGTGTGGTGGTGGAGGGGCGGGTCCAGGAGTCGGACTGCGCCAACGGTAATACAAAAGAGTTGGCCGGGGAAACACAATAACAATTTCCATCTCTCCGAGCCTCGCTCTCTCTTACTTTCCTTTTGCTTTAATGAGATGAGAACCCAGTCACATAGGCCGCATGGTGGATATAATCTGACCTGTAATCATTTTAATACACCATTTACGTATTAAATTCTCTGATTACTATTTAGATAAAGCTGATGTCACTCAGGAGACGAGGTAAACAAAAGTTAATAAAAAGGCGGTGGAGGCGTGCGGAGAGGGAAAAGACACTGTAGAAAACAACATGTCGAAGCTCCTGTGAAGATCAGGAGGGAGAGAAAGTAAAGAGATGCTGGTTGTTACATAACTACAGAAAAATGGGGGAAAAGGGGGTTTACGCCTGACCCACGACACATTCCCACATGAGGCTAATGTTCAGATGGAAATGTACAGTCACAAGATTCCTCTCTAAGGACGAGCTTTGAAGTTCCCCGTTGTCTTCCCGTTTATTTCCTCCCTCTCCGCTTAGGTCCGTAATATATTGTGACGTGCAGCCGGGTAGGGTTTCAGGTTGTGGAAGGATGGGAGCTGAGAGGCAGGAAACCACAGGATGTGGAGCTTTGACTTGCTAGGGTTGGAGACTGGTTGGAAAAGGGGACAGAGGAAAGAGACGAATGGGAGATGGAAGGACTGAAGAGTTTGTCCTGCGTGAGAGCTCGGCTGAATGTTTTTTCTTCATAGCTGCTTTTTGTGAAGGTTTGAAGGAATTTAGAAGCTTATTGGGGTAATTATATACATCATGTATGAACTCAAGGTCTGCTTGTGTAGATTATGCAAGTCGTAAAAAGGCAGTCAGGGAAGGTCTTTATAAAGGTAAAATAAAAAAGGGGAAAAACACATTCATCTTAAATGATTGAATGAAATGAGGAAATGAAATGAGTCCAAATTTCAAAAGGTAGAAACGCTGAGATGGAACTAAAGCCGATGGACTTTCTGCGTTTCTCTTAAAGCTCTTTTTATTTCTTCTTTAAACCTCAAACCTGATCCCCTCTTTTGTTTGTCCAACGCTTTCCTCCCTGCGTTCTGTAATCCCCTGATTACAGTCACACTTTCATTAGCTGGAGGCTGTTTTTCTGCTGAGTTGAGCTGTTCTCCACTAATAACACTAAAAGCTGCAGGCTGTGTGTGTCACTTTGTAGCCTGGTGACTTCAAACACAAACTGACTGGTACCACAGTGGGAATGTGTGTGCACGTTAATGTATAATGCAAAACAGCGAGTGCACTGACTCTCACTTGTGCATGGTGGTGCAGCACTAACAAACAGTGTTTTCTCTTTGGGATCTGTGTTGGTCTTAAGATGAGGTGTGGTCAGGCAATACAATCTCAAGTCAACTCAGCAGTATTTTCTTGTTATGTAAAGGATGAATAACTCGGACGGTAAGATGCGCCTGCTTAGGCGGGTGCACAACATACACACACTCTGTTTGGTAAACAGACAGCTGCACAATCATGCAAAAGATCACAACCACAACATGACGTGCAAAAGATTATTCGTGTGAACATCACACCGGCTTCACCTCGGGGAACTTTGGTGATGTTCGCACTCTTTCAGGTCAGTGCACGCTGCATCCACAGCCTGGTTCGTATTACACTGCATATTTATTTACAACTTGAAGCAGGAACAATGTGCGCGTATAAGCACAAGGCACAGCAGCGATTATTTAATCTGCCGAGACCCCGACAGGATCAGTCAGGATGTAATGGAAATGAGTGTGTTCTTCCACAGGTCCAGA